>CAJVPT010006986.1:0-10505 GCA_910592055.1 Acaulospora colombiana
AAAACCTGTATATTTATATTTTTTATTGATTATGGAGTTATTTTTAAAATCACCGGTTTTATTTTGAGGGGGGTACCTCTCAAAAAGTTTTATTGGCAGATATAAAAAAAAACCTGTGTTATTTTCAGATCTTCTTTCTCTAGCTTTTTTCATTTAGAGATGTAGACTTGACTATTTGTGAAAATCTCAACTGTACTGTTTATTGGAGCTACTAAAGCTATTATAACCAGTGCCACCAGTTCTACCCTTGTGGATGAGAACCAGTTTTTGACTCCTATCTGAAATTTCCTTTCTTTTTTAGCTCCTTTTATTTGTATCTATGTTGCACCTATTTTTGCATTTTCATTTCCATGGTCAATTAAAGATCTATCAGAGTGGAAGATCAGCTTTTCCTATGATCCTTAATTGTCTGAAGAATTTTAAGTAGGTGATTTTGATATATTCCTTGCATAATATTGACTTTGAGTATTTTTTATTCCCAATCTCCTATTAATGCATATTCTATTTTTTCAGTTTGGTTATTTGTCAGATCTGGATTTCTAAATTATACTCTTGATCATTATACTATCTAGTTTCAATAGGGAACAAGAAACTTTAGTAATTATGCTCTTCTAATATTTTTTGATGGTTTAAGAATAGTATAGTATAGATCAAATTGGATTCTATTTTCAATACTATATTTGTTTCCATTTTTATTGTTTAGTAAGCATCCTGTGTATTTGGTAAAAACTATTTCTAAATCATCTTCTATTTCCTGATAGTTAAAATAGTAAATTATTACAGTATCTTGGCTATTCTCTTGAATCAATTTTCTTCATACTATTTATTGATTCTTTTTCTGGACAACTATTCAGGTTTTTTTTCTTTTATTTCTATCAGGTTCAGGTTTAGTGCATTTTGGTAACCACTTTTCTTCCCATTTCTTTTTCCAAAGTGTTGTGAGGTCTTCTATATTTTCTTTAGTTGTGGTTTTTGTAGAATATCATACCATCCTGGGATAGGGCCTTTTCTAGTGTACTAAATAAGTTGAATTATTCTCCACTTTCTGAATTTTGTGGATTTTGGTTTATCAACTGGTCTAAGTATATTAACCTGTTATTTTACAAAAATAGTATTGCTTTTCTATATTCTTCTACTATTAGATATTCTTGAATTGAACTATTATCTTTGGTCCATTCAAAAATGTCATTTCATTTTCAGCTCTGAAAAGTTAGTTCCAAGTCCTTAGTCAACTTTAGAACTTGTAATATAAAATTTTTTTTATTATCAAGGTGACCTAGGGATTCACATAAAAAAAGATTGTGGGGTTTCCAATACTTAATCTGCACTTGTTTCAACCTGATAATTGTAGTAAGCCTTCTAAATTCTGATCATTTATTCTATTATAAAATCCAGTTATTTGGCTTTCTTTTTGGAGCATCTATATATTTTTAAGATTGTGTATCTTTGAATGGTGGATCACATTGTTGAAGATAGATTTACATAAGACTGTTTTGTTCTTGAAGATCTTATGATATGCTACTATCAAGTTATTGCATATTTTTCAGGACAATATACTATGCTGTATTCTAAACTTTATTCTTGGAATCAATACTTTATTTAATATATAAAGAGCTTGCTTATTGGTCATTTTTTTGTTTTTGAGAACTTTTGTAACAATATTAATTTCTTTTAAGATCCTTTCTTTAAGTTTGATTGCAATTTTCTGGTTACCTGTCCATATTCCCAGTAATCTTGTTTGTTAACTTCTATTTAACTCTGTAACTACTTCTTTGTTAATTCTTGCATGAACTTCTGAATAGTGGTTAGAATTATTAATAATAACTAATACTGACTTGTTGCTATTGATCTGAGAGTCATTTGCTTTATAAAAGATCCTTGCTATTTCTAAAATCTTTTTTATATCTTCTTTGGACCTTGCTATTTATATAGTATTATTCATGAATACTATGACTGCATATCTTAATTCTAGCTTTTCGGTGATAATATTATTTAGATTAAAATTCTATAAGACTTCCATTTTATATCTCTGTTTTATGTCTTCTTGGATTTTGTATAGCAAAGGGTCTTAAAAATTCTTTACATCAGTAGTGAGATAATTTCTCTTTAGTCTATTCTATCTCCTGCTCTTATTGATTCTATGAGGCCATTCTCGAATATTACTTTAAACTCTCTATTTTTGAACAGGCTTATTATGATTTTGATAAAATCTTTGGATATCTTGATCCTTTTCATTTCTTTGGTTAGCATTTCCAGACTAATGGTATCATATGCCTTGATTGTATCTTGAAAGAATATTCATAACTCTTTTTTGTTTTCTTTTGTATCTTCATAGATATTATTGAGAATTTGAGTGGATTCTACTGTGCTCTCTCCTGATAATTCTGTATAGTTGGGACCCTCAAGAATATTGTTGATCTTGCAAATATTTTCCATTTTGATGATTAGAATTTTGGCAAAGCACTTTCTGGTAACTTCCAGTAGTACAATTGGTCTTGTATTTGCCAATTTATATCCCCATAGTTTTGGTTTAGCTATTGGATATATATGGCTTTGTTTCTAATATCAGGTGTAACTTTTCATCTTAAGAAGGTATTCAGCATCTTTTACAGGTATTCTTTTTCTTCCTGATTCAATTTCTTTAGCATTTCATAGCTAATCTGGGATTTTTCTAGGGCTTTGTTATTTGGAAGCACACAGTGAGCTTTTTTCAATTCTTTATATATAATTGGTTTTAGAAGATTGTCATATTATGTATCTTGGTTATGCTACTTGAAATCATATTTCTTTTTCTACTCTTCGCTAAGATTGGAAAAGTTGACATCTCACTTTTTGAAGATCTCTTAATGATATTTTTCTATTTCTTTTTCAATTTCTTTTTTGTTTATTGTTATGTATTCTATACCATCATGCTTGATTTTGACATGGTCAAGTATTATTTTGCTTCTTTCTTTATTTGTAGCAAGTTTACAATCTTCTTTTAATTGTATTTAAGATCATCACATCTTAGTTCTAAATCTGATTTAATATCCACTTTTACTTTTTTGATTCCTAAGTTTTTACTTATAAACTTGAGCCCTTCTATTGCATCCTGGATATCTTTTTTAAAGGATATTCAGTGAATGTTGGAGATGTTTGAATTAGATGTAGTAGTTTTCTATATGATAATATGGATCATAAGTGGTATTATATTTTTTAATAGCCACACTAAGCTCCTACAGCTTTATTATTTCTTTTGATACCTTCACTTTCTTAAAGACTGTTTTTAATTGAAGAGCTCTTCTATATCACATAAATTCTGGACTGTATTTATATTATTTCTCCTTATTTGATACTAGTTTTTTGGTTTTTAATTTGTTAAAAGCTGCCCTACAAATTAGATCTTCGAAGGGTTTTCAGATTTTATTAGCTAGTAGTTCTCTTTCATCTTTATCAGGTTCTTCATTAAACATAAGCTTCAAAAAAATTTTGAGTTATGGTTCAAGCTTTCTCGAAAGGCCTTCCATTGTTTGAGAATGTTTCTTTTAAATTAATTCTTCATATTTTGGATATTATGCAATATTTAATGGTCTTGTTTCTTATAAATAGATTATCATTATGTAGGATTACCAAAAGTATAGTGTGATCACTTTTGGTAGTTTCTTTCATATCTTGATTGTCAAATCATAAAATAGTGTATTTTGCCAAGCTCTATGACATTCAGATAAAATTTATTCTACTACTGCTTATGGTATTTTGTTTTATAGGAGTTTGTCTTTTCCTTTCTATATTGTCTATATATCTAAAAAACTCTATTCATCAAGAAAGTTAAATAGAGAAATTTCAGGTTACCATGAGGGTCTGAAACATGCCCTGAATAAGGATGTTCTATTCTCTGATAGGTTGTATACTACATTAAAGTCATATATTAAAATTGTGTGAAAGCCTACACATGTTTTTCTCTAATATAGCTTATTAGATTATCTTATACTTTCTTGCATCTATGTCTATCTGATGAGATATAGGTCTATATAATGCATATTTTGTTTTTTTTTGTCAACATATTAATGGCAATAATATATCTATCTGCCTTCTTTACTGATGCTACTTGTTTTTCGAGATCTTTTCTTATTAATAGACTTACTTCTGCACCATATGGGATATTCTTGTTAGTACTATAAAAGTATTTGTATTCTTTTTGATTACTAAAAACCATTTTGCATTACTGTATATTACTTGGTCTCGAACAATCCTATTACCCCTATATCTTGTTTACTTATGTCTTCTATAAAACTATGTTAATTAGTTATATTGATAATATCCCGTATATTGTGTATACATATTTTTATTATCCTTTTTTTAATGTTATTTTCCTCATCTTAATTGTTACTTTGCTTTCTTTTTTTTCCTTTTTTTGTTCAGAAAATCGGTTTTTCACTTTGTAAGAATTTTTTTAGGTCCAAATTATCTAATTGTACATGTTATTTTCTTTTTATTGATGTTTGCCCTTCTTTGAAATTTCTACTGATGATAAACCAGGCTTATTTTCCCTCTTATTATCTAGGATAACTAGTATACTTTTTTAGAAGTGATTTGCCTCTCTTCTACTATATCTTATTTATCTATTAGGAACTGTTCTATTCTCTAGTCTGGCTATTCTGCTACTTAACTTGTCTAAGTTGTTTAAGATATAGTATAGTGGATCTTCACTCATTTTCTATTTCTGTATTTAACATGTACTTATCAAAACTACTGTACTGGCTAGGCTTTGGGTTGCTAATAGATTCTTTATTACTTCCTGTAGCTGGATTCTTAGATCTTTTATTATTTCTTTGTCTACCCCTACTAGTTTAAGTTCTATAGGATCTTCTTTGATCTCTTGAAGATGAATCTCTTGGGTGTTACCTTCTTGGAGATTGATAATTCTTATTATAAGAGAAGAAGAAACTAATTGATTTGTTGTTAGATAATGAGTCTATAGGTACCTTATTGTTTATTTCAACTTTTCTATCTTGTATTTTGGCTCTTTTTCTTTCAGTATCATAAGTCTTTTCATTTTCTATTACTGTATTTTTTACACTTTATGATAGATATAGCCCTTGTAAGAAAAAGTGCCATTTACAGGCTTTATTAAGGGCCTCTCTTAATATAAAGCATACAACTGTGAAGTTTTGTTTTTTCCGTATAAAGGATTTCTTGGGATGTGACATGCTTTCACTTCTATACTATTGAGTACCCTGGCTATCAAACTTGAGCAAAACTTATTTGCACCTAATAGTCTTGCAGAGTTTTTGTTTCTTTCCATAAAAATATTATTAATTTCTCTATTTGTTAGTTCTTTCTTGAAGAAGATGACTCTAGTAATTTCTGTTTCTAAGAAGGTCATTCATAATATTTTTGGATTTATCTTAAGATAGCTATATCATTTGATATAAGCCTTGACCCTTGTTTTTGTTTTTATCTTGTAGATACTGTATATATATTTTGCATCTTACTATACCTTTTGAGATATTCTTTTATAAGGTATTGTGAAGTTTTATGTACTATATCTATTAGCCTAATATGCCATATATTCTCTTCCTCTTTCTCTTTTTTTGATTGAAAGATCTTCTTGTCTAATATTTCTATATTTTGTGTTAGATTGATACTCATATTTTCAAGTTGTTGTAAATTGAAAACTTCTTTCTTTCTGTTTATCTCTTCTAAATATTTGAGAAGATCTTTTTCTTCCTTCAGATAGAAACTCAACCATTCATTTCTATTGATAAATTCTTTGTGAAGAAGGTTGTGCTTGTTTTGTGGCAATTTCAATATGCTATCCAAGTATATCTTGATTTTTTCTTTGTTGTTCCCTAGAATATTGGTTGTCATTGCCTCTACTTTGTATTTGCACTTTTTGTTTATGAAATAGGAGTTTAGTGTTGAAGTTGCTTACCTGTTTCTTGTTGCATAAATGCTGCACTCACTTATATTATGGTCTTGAATTTTGTTTTTGAAAGTTTTTGCTTCTATTTTCTCCTGTTCTTGACCTTCCACTATTGTTATTTTATTATTCAATATTGATTCACTTTTTATATCAATAGTGATCTCCATTGAAATAGATAGTATTTTTATCAATTTTTTTTTTAATTATATTCAGGCATCTATCTTCTATATAGGGTTGAAGCAGATCCTTTTACTTTCCTTTTATTTTCCTTTTTCTTTATGCCAAAGAAAGGTAATATATTATATAAGAATTTGTTCCTTGTGGAATATTGTATTATCTATTCTTAGGATTTTATTAATAATACTATTCGTATGGTATATGTTCCTGAAACATTTATTATTATACCATTGGGATTGATCATACTTTTTTGTTTGGTAATTTGTTATATAGCCCATAGTTTGCCTGTTTTATCATGCTTTTTTGTCAATTGAACTAGTGTATCAATAATATTGTCTTCTCTATTGTTTATTAATCTAAAGTATCTGTTTTGCTTTATTTATGATAGGATATATGTATGAATTGATATTATTGTCATATTGTTATATTGTATTATGAATAGTCATGTGAGTGGATTACTATATATCCTTAGTGCTATTTTGATCATTGTTGACAAACTTTACAAGTAATGCTTATTGTTTTTTACTATTTCCTTGTTTTTGTATATGTTTTAATCTTGTTTTAATTAGATATGTGTAATTTCTCCCTTTTTGCTTAGGTTGTTTACCTATTTATACTAACTTTGTTATATTTTTACAGATCCTTAACACTCTATTTATGTTAATAACTTTTCAATATGGTAGTTATGTTTAATAATCTTATTAATTTAAGTCACTCTTGTTGTGCTATTGTGATAAACTTTTGTTGAACTTGTTTTAATAACAGCTTTATATATGTATACATATTCATGTTACTTTAGTGATGTATTTTGATGTGTGTGGAGATGGAGTATGTATGTTAGGCTATTTATACCTTAAAGAGCTTTGATATCCTTCTGGATCTTAAAGAATTTGAGGTTTGCTTGATTTATCAAGCAAATCTATTTATTTTAGGATTTTTTATAATGTTAAGAAAAGTGTCAACCTATACTAACCCAGATGCAAGCTCTGTGAAGTTGATATTGGCTCCCCTTTTTTGACTGTGAATTAGTTTATACAGATCTATTTCCTTCTTTTTGGCAAAAAGAAGAGAGTCAAAATTGTATTTTATATTGTGTTTTTCTTAGTGATCACTAGACTAGAGCTATGCATGAAATATAGTTTTCTGTGCTAAGATATCTACTGTGCATTGGGGTTATGAGAGAATATGTGTCTTGAGTTATGTATGTTGCCTCTTTTCTTGGATATATTACCTAAAAAGGAAATTTCTAAGGATCAGAGAAATTTATGGAAAGAGTTTTTTTTTAAATATCGATCAATTTATTTAGATAATAAGTTATATATATATATATATATTTTTTATTTATCACTTTTACATTTATAATTATTTTACTTGTCTACTTTTTACATGTTTATGTTTGCATAATAAGGTAGGGGATAAGTATGTTATTTATGTATATATATATATTTAGATTGTCTTATATTTAGAAAGTTTTAATATTCTTCTGGCCTTTTAACAATTGATTTATTGAGTAAGCTTAGTTGCTTCTTAGATTTCTTGCAATGTCAGAAAAGGTATTAATCTGTATTGACTTGGCTGTGAGCTATGTGAAGTTAATATTGGCTCTCTTTTTCTGATTGTGAATCAGTTTACAGGTTTCTTTTCTTTTTTCTAAAATTTTTTTAAGAAAAAGAAATAAAAGAAAATTAGTAAAACAGTGCATACCTCTTTTCTTAATGTTTCTGTATAGTTTATTATATATATGTTAAAAGTACTTGATAGCTTAATTTAAAGAATATATTGTTTTTTCTTATATATTTGAACTAGTTCACTTTTTTAAAAAAATTTTCAAAAAAGAAGAATTAGTGAAAGGAGTTTTTTTAATTATTAAATCTTAATTTTAATCTATAATTAATATTTATTTATATTATAAATTTATAAACTTCTATTAATAACTTGTTATTATAAAAATATTAAATTATTTTTAATGATAAATAATATATATTATATATAAATAATACTTTATTAACTATATATATTTTTTATTGAAATTTATTTTTTTATTTTTTAAACATGCAACATCGCATATTTTATTGATATTGTATACAAATATAAAAACTATATTACAAATATCTTTTTATGAACCTATTATATGTAATTACAAAAAAACTAATTGTTATCTGGTTCAATTTCTTGAATTTTTGAATCCTGTGACATATTGTTCTTTTTTATAGTAACAAATGTACCTAAGTGCCATTAGTATATTTCTTATATATTACATAGATGTCATATATTCTTTTGAGAATATCAATTATTGTTTTGAGAGGTATTCCTTTATGTCATAATTATTATGCACCTTGATTTGATTTTCTTTGGACATTTTTCAGATCTTTCTTTTTTTATGTGTTGTAATTCTTGATTTTTTTTTTTCAAAGATAGAGTTGATTATATCTATCTAGTCATATATTGTATATCTAAAATCTAACTTTATTTATGATTCTACTAATAGTTTCAGTTATTCTATCAGTTTTGATATAGCTTTCAATAGTTTTAATAATGATCTTACTAATTCCTCCTTATATAATTCTATTCCATATATTGTTGTGTTCCAAGATGAAGTAAGTTTATTGTATATATTACAGTTAATATTGTTTTCTGGTCTTGCAATGATCTTCCAATATATAGTGCCAATAATGATTTCTTGAATGTTGATTCCATAAGAGGGACATCTGAATAGATATATATTGTCTTTATCTTGAGAACATGAGAAACACTTGTTAGATTTGTAGAGATCTGGTCTTCTGATATATAACTTGTTCATTGTTAGAAATTTTCCATACCAGAGTTTAATAATAAAAATTCTTTGAAAATAATTTTAACTATTCATTTTTTCACTTATGATATTAGAAGAATAGAGTTTGTAAATTGACTCTTTTCATGCTATATAATCTACCTGCTATTTGGTCAAATTGTTATTTCTATCAAGTTTAATCCATTTGTATATTATTTGAGCTTGTCTTATACTTTTTATAACTTTCTTAATGGAAGTAATGACTTTAATTTAGTTTTTAAAATAAAAGATAAGGATATTTGAGTTAAAAGTATTATTTGTGAGAAGACCTAACTAATTTGTAGAGGTATATGTATTGTGCCATTTAATAAGTTTATCAGCTTTTGTAATAGGATAGTTGTCACTATGGTCCTATTTTACTATTTTTATTTATTAGATATAGGTATAGAGATACTTTGCTATGATTACAAGATTGCTGATAAGCCTGAGCTCTTTGATTTTTTTAGGTTGCCTTTTTTATATGTGTTATATTTTCTTATAAATATAAATGAATCTGTTTCTATTATAGTCAAAGTATCAGATTTACAAATAATAATTACTATCAATGCCATTATAATTTTAACTTAATAGACAGATACTTGAACTTGGATTTAAAGGCCCACTTTGACTATAGAGATAAAGTTGTGAGTGATATTTATATCTATACTATATACAGTATGTTCAGGTTTATTGTAGAGTTGTATGTTCTGTCTATATATAGATAAAGGTTGTCCAGGTTTTCAACTCAGTTGTAGATGTCTAAGAGAAGTTGCTTAATAGTGACAGACAATGTGATTGTTTTGAAAAGGTCTTGTAGAACATATAGAATATTGTTGATTTCTATGCTTTTGAAGATTTGATTAAATTCTATGAAGAAGCATATAATGTTATCTGAAGAGATTTGCAAGTAATTTTTTAGGAACAATTTTTGAAAACTATAAAACTTTGAAGTATTGCTGACTAATATCTTAAAGAATATATTTTTAAATATTTCTATATAGCATATTTCTTCTCTATTATTGATAGTGTTAACAAGACTGCATTCTTAACAGGTTGTTAGAAAAAAAGTGACCATTATATTAAAATGTTGATTTTGATTTTTCATATTTGGTACTAATCCATTTCCTTATAACTTGTTATCTTCCAATCAATATGGTATATTATGATTATTAAACATGTTTTTAATTGTAAGCCTTAATTTGTATCAAAGGATTTTGTGTCAATATGATGAAGTTGGGCAAACTAAAGAGGCTATTTGTTATTAAAAATGTGAGAACCATGTTAATACTTTATTCTTATTTATTTTATTGTACAGTATATTGATCTATTGCCATTTTAAGGATATAGTTATGTATGAGCTGAGAAATTGTTGAATTCAAATAAGTCTGTATGTTTTTAAGGTATTCTGTGATCATAATACTAGTCTTGTTCTGTGTAATATTCTATGGTGTAAAAATTTTGATTGTTATTTTTATTTTATTTTATTTTTTTTTTTAAAGCACTCAAAACAGGCCCACTTTATTAGGTGTAATTCCGATACATATTACTTAAAATTACAAAGCAATTTTGCAATCGATTTTCTGTATGTATAAACCCTTGTTACCTTCTAAAAAA
>CAJVPT010006987.1:0-10505 GCA_910592055.1 Acaulospora colombiana
ATCAAAGAATATCAAAGAAATAATTATAAATAAATAGATAAAAATGGAAATATAATGAAGATCATGACTAAAAATAATTATCCAATGGTAGTAGATGTTATTTTTATCACAATGTATATGTTATGATAGTATTGTTGATATTATTGATTAGTTAATAGTAAACATATGGGGTTATGGATTTGCATAAATATGTAGAAAGTGTATTAATATTGTTTATTTGACATGTCTTTGAGCTTGTTATAAAAAATATATGTGTTTGTATTTGTGTAATATAATATTATTAAAATGCTGTTGTTGTAATATGTATGTTTCTTTATTGTATAGTCAATAAAGTTTGAATGTCTCTCTAGATTTTATGAGTATTTGAATTTGAATTGATTTATCAGTTTGAATTATTGCTTGTAAAGCTTCTCTTAATGTCTAGAAAGGTGTTAACTTGTACTGGCCTAGTTAAGAACTTTGTAAAGTTGATGTTGGACTTTCAAAAGCTTATTGTGATTCAATCTTTTTTGTTGTTTTTCTTTTTCTAAAAAAAAAATTTATATAATAAAAGTTAGTAATTTTTGTAAAACTTATCTCTTCTGCACTTTATAAAGAGTTCTTGAACTTGTTTTTGTAAATTGTTTAGTTGTAAAGGTAGTTTCTCTTGTTTTTTTTTGACTGGTTTTTCTTTTTTCAAAAAATTATCAAAAAAAATTTTTTTTTAAAAAATTGGGGATTAGTAGAAAAAGTTTTTTTTTTTAATATTTGAATATTATATATATTATAAAAAATTTAAGAAAAATTATTGAATTTGTTTTTTGTTTTTTTTTTATTTGAGATTAAAGTGCTTTTGATTTATAAAAATCATAGAATGATAAACATAATAATAAAATAAAAAATTTTTTTTCATTAAATAGTATCAACAAAGAAAATAGATTTTTTAAACCCGAAATTTTAACCTAACTTTCTTAATGCAAGTAATAGATAGATAAATAAGATTCAGTTCACAAATTACTTAAATATTCTTTTTATTAAACATTTTTTTTCTAATAAAGCATATTAAAATTTAATTGATAATAATAATATTTAATTTTGCTTAGAGTAATACTGTACAATATATAGTGCCAACCATTGCTCATTAGTTGAAATTAGGGAAAAAAAGTTTTTTTTTTTTTTAACTCTATAAAGTATAAACCATCACCTTTTAATTAAATACTGTATAAATACTGTATGTGCTTTTATAAACAATATTTTTGGCTAGTTTGCATTGTTGAATGTAAAATTTTGAGTTGATAGGATTTTCGTGTATATTCCCACTCGTAGTTTTAAATATACAGTATCTGTCGTCATATGGAAGATGCGATATTGTACATATAATTCAAATTATTTATAAAATAAGGACTATTATAATCCCTAAAAGAAAAAAAAAGCACACGGTATAACTTTTTATATACTGTATGTATCGTGAATGTTGAAAAACATTCCTACGACAGACATATAAGTATTAATAAAGCTAACAAGCGACGCCATCCCAAATTGGTAAATGCCATCATGGTCCCGGTTGCTTCATAAGACAATGATGCCCTATCGCAAACCTTACCTCGAGCATTATCATGATTCAATGAATGCAAGTTATCAAGTGTTATCACGAGTTAGCACAGTCCAATAATGATATTCCGAGATAACTAGTGTCGTCATAATTTAAGAATGTGATCGCAAGCTAATGAATGAATACTTATCCCGGAATGCCGTTCTATACGAAAATTCGAGCATCAAAACAAAGATTATGAAATGTCACTAACCTTAAATGTAAATGTATCGTCATATCCCCAATGATCAGGGATTGAAGATCAAATGACAAATATATGGTAAGTTTGGCATTATATTGTTGGATCGGGAACAAAGGGTCAAATATTATGTCATAAATATGTAAACAGAGGTACAAATGCCAACCTTCTGACGCGATTACATAAAAAAAATTTTAGAGATGGATGTTCTTTCACATTTTGTGGATCCCACTGATTAAACTGTGGTTATTATGCATAACCTTCATTGTCGCCAAGGTTTAAACATGAAACCTTGGCAATTCGAGACAAGATTTATGGATTAATAAAATAATATCCAAGATATTTATCACCGTAATAGTAGCTGGTCTGTCTCATTATTAAAAAAAAAAAAAAACAAACGAGCAGTAACAAAAACGGAATTCTTGGAACGGGTCCGTTGATTGATCTTTGCTCGCTGCATATGTCACCGACCAATGATTGTCTGATATACTACACCACTTTAGATACTATTCATTAAACTATAATAAATCCATCGAGGCAAGATGTGCAATACATGATATATATATATGCACGTGATCTCTCAAGCGGTCTATGAGAAGTCCATAGATGGAAAAAAACGAGGGCATAAAGTGGTTTAGTATGAAAGTCGTTCTACCAGTGTCAAAATTCGTTCATTTTAATGAGACTGTCAATTTTCAAGAAAATTGTTGGTCTTTCGATCACGTGTCACAAATCTCCCTGATAACATTAATCTTTTTTTAGCTGCATGATCTTTTCATGCACGTTGACTCGTGGCATCTTCGGTTACAGTGAAACCATTGGAGGACAACGCACACATCAGGATGCTAGTTTATCTGTGCCATATCATTTGTATTTATTAAGCCATAAATTTGAATATGTTCGCCGACTTGTTAAAAAAAAAAAAAAGTTGTGCGCCATATATATGGTCAACAATCGACATTTACTAATTTGGGAGAG
The DNA here is from genome assembly GCA_910592055.1 of Acaulospora colombiana. Classification (NCBI taxonomy): domain Eukaryota; kingdom Fungi; phylum Glomeromycota; class Glomeromycetes; order Diversisporales; family Acaulosporaceae; genus Acaulospora; species Acaulospora colombiana. The sequence continues at coordinate 2,748 of CAJVPT010006987.1, forward strand.
ATGTTATTGCCAATAAATATAAGTTTTGGATTTATTTTTTTTTCCTACGCTGTTGCCCCTTCCACTCATCCAGCCGCTTTTGATCACCTATTATCCGAACTCCTGTTTATACTTTAGAAAGTGTATATATATACAACCTTTCTTTCCTCTAGCTTTCTTAATTACGTTTTCTTTTTTTTTTCATCTGTTACATAGTGTAGGCTTTCAAAATGATTGGTGACAGTTTGATAGCACGTATATGTATTCGAGTTTTGATGTGGGTTTGGTCATTCGCCATACCATTTTTATCATTCATATATTATCTCTTCTATGTGACTCAGCGAAAGTCGCCGCTAGTCGAGTGGTTCCCCGGCATCTTCTCGTCGGAAATTACGGACACTTCAATATTTGTATTTTTACATTACTGGCTAGGTTTTGAGCTGGTGTTTCACCTCTATTTCGAAGTGACGAGGACAAGAATACAAAAACTCTTACCACCAGTTATTCCCCCGAAACATGTGAGGGCTGAGCTTCTCAAGGAATGTCTTGAGACTCTAGACAAATTTGAAACTTGGCTCGAAGGATGGTTCAATGTTGGTTACAAGAAGTCCTCGTTCAATGAGATTTACAGGGAGAACTTTGCCGAATGGTATTCTTTCTTCCTACCTTAATTTTCTATCATGGTTCAAACAAAGTGTAATAGTGATATATTCTTTCGCCAATTAGGTTATCCTGGAGTTTCTTTTCGACATCTCTCGAGGATGTACGTCAGAATCCCGAATTTGCTCGGGAATTGGAAGAGATAATTCATTACATCGAAACCCTCAAGAAGGTCAAATTTCCTGAAGGGCGCAATCCCGAATGCGAATGCATACGGCTCACCTTGGATCCGGTGAAATCTATACCCAGGCCTTTCGTCGTCTACGTGGTTGGTACACCACTGCTCTTTTTCTTTTCTCTTTTTTTTTTTTTTTTACCTTTAACACACTCACACCTGTATGTATGGCATGCCCACCTGTATATTGGCAGGCAATCTTCCTGATGAATTACGCGTTTAACTTGCTATTGAAATTTTACGGTTTCAAACGATACGGGTCAAGAGAGAGTTTATTCAACGGCTATTGGTCAAGTACCCTTGAGTTTGACATCCAGGAAGAGACAAGCAGAACTTCCCTATCACAGATTACATATTGGTACTATAATCCTCATCTTAACAATGAGTCTATCCCAAAAAAGGGTCAGCAAAAACCAATCGTATTCATTCACGGAGTGGGCGGTTTATGTTTTTACGTGAGCTTTGTAAGAAGGTTGCGAAATCTGGAACGTCCGTTGTTTTTAGTCGAACTACCGTGCGTTGCCATGCAGCTGGCTGATGATGTACCGATCATGGAGGAGATAGTTCGTGAAATTGAAATCATGCTTAAAGATCGAGGATTTCATAGGGCAACATTTGTCGCGCATTCACTTGGTACCGCCGTTTGTGCATGGATCCTTAAGGAATCTCGGAAACTGGTTGGGGGTCTGGTATTAACAGATCCAATCATATTCCTGCTACACTACCCTAATGTGGCTTACAACTTTGTGTACAGAAATCCAATAGCCGCAAACGAGGTACGATTTTTACATCTTGACGCCAATCGATTTCCTGATTCTCGTCCCAAATTCTCACCTTTCCTCCTCCCCTCTTCCAGTACTTGACAACATTTTTTGCATCACGTGAGCTATACACCTCACGTTATTTCTCCCGTTATTTTCATTGGTTTCAGTCGACTCTCTTTGTTTCCAAGCCCAACACGCTGCCGACAAATACCTACGTCTACCTGTCAGAACGCGATAATATCGTTCCGTCAAATGAAGTTTACAAATACCTCGCCAAAAGGAATGTGGCTGTCCACATGATGCGAAAATTGGATCACGCATGCTTTTTATTCAATTCCGAATGGCAAGAGCGAATGATCAACGATGTGATAAGGTGTTGTAATGCCAGAAAGAGTTGGTATACGTAGTGATTCAAGGACGATTTGTAAAGAGACATAACTCATGTAAATTAAAATCAGACATACGTATGCGAAAAAAAAAAAAAAAAAAAAAAAGGAACGGATGTTCTTGTTTCATGCATTAATTTTTTTTCTTTAGGGCGGTGTAATATGCAGGTACCTGGGATCACATACAAAATATTTTGAAAGGTCCACTGCGAGCTCATAGATAGATGGTGGGCGGCAAAGAAGTTAATTCTCTGGGGGGGGGGGGGGATGAGATTGGCATCTCCTTTTTCATAAGCATGCAAGAGAACCACCCAGGAAGGAGCTTAGCTTGATGTCACCGTGAAATGAACTTTTCTACATATGCATATATTATTTTGTACACTCTATGTAAATTCAAAAGCGACATCTATCTAATTAAGGTTGAGGAGGGGTCAGAACGAAATGTGTTACAAAGCTGGCAACAAAATGATTGCATGCAAAAATTATTGCGTCCCTAATAAGAACGTGTTGTCAATATTACACCAGTGACACATCTTCCATCGAAAAATGAAACAAATAATAAATACGCAAAATAAATACAAAATAATGCATGTTTCAAGTGATCTTACAAATTGTTTATTATTATATTATACAGTGCTGTAGATTGTTGAGTAAAGAAAATCAAATAGTCAGTCTATCATGACGCCGAATTGTTGTATGTGTTATAATCACAGACTATTTCCTCATCCAAATCTTCCCACTCGGGGCTACCTTCTTGTACAGGTGAAGCGATCGAATCCTTTTTTGATGTGTTGCGATTTCTCCCTTTATTTTCTTCGTCCTCTCCATTGTCTCCAACGGTCATCGAATCATTTTTTTCAACCGGCGTCATCATAGATTCCGAAGACGGGGGAGACTGCATCATAGATGCGGATAAAATTTCATTCCCATTAATAATATTTTCTTCATCTTCAGTCTTGACCGCAATCTCCGTAGACTGGTCGTCGTCATCGTCGATGACAATGATTTCCCTGTCTTTTGACGCCGCGGACGCGGCTTTCGTGTTATTTGCGCTGTTGCCACTCTCGTTCTCGCTATCCTCATCCAAATGACTCTCCAGCACTACCCACTCTCCGTTCGACGTCAGCGATATGACGGTAACATTTCTAAGAAGAGAATCGTGTACCCATTGTTAAATCACCAACCATTAATGAAAGAGAGAGGGAGAAAGAAAATGACATCTTACGAATCAAATTTTTCCGATAACTTTAGAAAATGCGAGTCAATTCGTAACGTTTCGCTGGTAATCCTTTTACTGCGTTCGAAGAAGACGATGGTTACTTTTGAACGTAAGGTAACGTGAGATCGAAAAATGAGAAACATGCATACTCGCAAACCGGGCACTTCCACAATTCCTTTCTCCTATTATCCATCTCAAGTCTTTTAAACACGGCGTCAACAAAATTACAAAGTTCAAAGCACTAGACAAGACTCGGGATTACAAAACAAAATGACAGAGAGATGAAGCACAATCACCGAGAATAAAAAAAAAAAAAAAGCTTACCAGTAAGTGACGACAGTTTAGACCGCGAGCAGGTTCCTTAATTCGCCTAAAAGTGTACGGACACCTTAGGTCTATGGTCAAATTGCTCGTCACAATCAACTCATCATCACCGCTTGTAGACAATGGGTCAACGTTGGTCAATTGTCGAACTGACAAGAAAATGATGTGCAGGTTATTAAAAGGAAGAAAAAGAAAAGTCCGAAACCGGATCCACGAGTCACGTGGAACTTCTCTTACCAAGCGCTTTCCCAACACCTTCCGATATTAACTGAGACCTGGCTCGATACAGAATAACATCGCGCGTTTCCCTAAGTTGCACCTCGATCGAAAGTACGTGATCCTAAATGGAATCAATGCGTCGCGTTAATATACAGGGACGAACACATTTTTAAAAACGAACGGCGTAGATGATTTACGTTCAACTTCTTATGACAATAATCACAGGAACATTGCTTAATTCCAATACTATTTATCCCGGAAACAATCAGGTTCGACACTTCGACAGAACTGTCGTGTCCTTCATAGTGCTCGTAATTATCCCGATCAAAATATGATCTTTTCTGTGGTGCACAATGTTGAATTATTTAGGAATTGTAAGTCGAAGAGATTTAAAAAAAATTCGATAAACGGCAACGAACGATGATCATACACGGTGTAATTTCACAATGGAGGAATTAATGTGCACTTCAAATGCGTGTACGTTTTCGTCGGGCCAATCGCACATATTTTCGTTGTCGACACAATTCGATTTGCGACACATCAAACGAAAGGTAATCGGTAGTTTATCCTCGGGCGTGTCAGGTTTCGGCGTTGATGTGTGTGACCTGTAAAAAAGAATTATCATCAAGGGTGGCAAGGTCAAAATCAAAACAAATTTACGAACCCTAATATCCGCGAATGTTGTTCAGGAGAAACGTAGAAGGAGTTTTTGGTAAGATAAATTGCATTGTTTGACACGAGACGCCCGCTGCCAATTTCATGAGGAAGCATCACTGGACCCCAGACGTTGTTAATAACTCTGTGAGTGTAATTTGGGGTCGAAACTTGGAGCGACATACGCGCTCGTTCTCTGACGAAGATGTGAATAGCCCACAGGTACAGAAGTCTGAGGAACCGCATTGAGATTCTGTGACCTGATGTTCGTGTTTACCAGTTGCTGCGAATGACTCAGGGGACGGAGTATAGAATCACCGCTGCGCGCCGTCACGCCATGTGACACGTTGTCTGATAGTGCCGTGCCGGATGGTACACCCGTTCGCGCCGTGCCATGAAAATTGACTTGCGAATTTTGTTGCTTTTCCAGTTCACTCATCCATTTCTTGATTTTTTCTAGTATCATGCGAATTATATAAGTAAGTATTTGAAAGGAGGAAGGTAGAAGGTGGAAGGATGAAAAGAAATAAATTAAGAATTCACATACTTTTAAATGAAGACGTAGGGATTTGTGAGTAGTACGGCTTTAAATTTACAAAAACGTTCAGAGCACTCGTGAAATCAGTTAGCGCGACAACTTTTTTTACAACCTTTTTTTTTTTTTTTCGTTGAATTCCAAAAAAAAAAAAAATTAGAAAATGTTCATTGTAAATTTACAAAATAAAATAAAATAAAATGTAATTACCTCGAGGCACTTCATCAGGTGACCTTCATTCTCTTTAGAGAAGATGCTACTGTTACGATACTGACCAACCAACATATTACATGCTTCAGCATAACTGCTGCTATGGGAACATAAAATTTCCAAGATCGGAATCAACGGACTGTGAAGTGGTTCGGCACCAGCTCCGGCCACTCGAATTCCACCCTGATTTTGTTGCATTGAAACATGATGAACATTATTTTGCGCCAATATCTGATTATTTGACTGATATACTGGTTGCTGAACGACGTTGCTACCCACTATCTGAGTAGGTAGATATTGACTTAGCGGGGCGTTATTTTGCACAATATTTTGTTGATTTGAGAGTTGTGACCGCTGTTGGTATGAACCTCTCGAAGTCGTGTAATTTTCTGTTCCGTGTTGCGTCAGTGATGCCACCTGGCTCGATGAACCGCCGAGTCCGTAATTTTGTACTGACTGCCCAATTCCTGGGACCGATTGCGTTGTTCCCGAATTATTCGACGGTATGGATGTGTTGGGTAGCAATGTTCGTTGACGATTTGAATTTGCTAACATGTGGATAAGCATGATCGATTTCTTCGATAAATTAGATTGGATTTTTTTTTTATTTTTAACAATAAACGGAATTTATTAAGATGCCTTTGCCCAAAATGTTACCTCTCTGTTGACTACTCGGAGCCGTTGAGTCTTCAGAGTGTGTTGATGAAGGTGTGGGTAACACTGATGATGATAAATCTAACGTTAGCGATATGAAAAACGACAGAATGTGTCAACATAACTTTCGCCTACCATAACGATCGAGTTGAGTGTTAACAGGAACATAATTCATCATTGAATCTAGGTTATATCGTTTAATCTGTGCATTAGTTGACTGATGTTGTGAGGCATGCGAAAATATATGGCCGATACCTCTTTGATTTATTTCATCCGCCTGAACCGGTTGTATCACTAAAGAGAATCATGAATTCTTAGCAAGATTTCTTTTACATTAACGAACGAGGAGAGATCAAGCTTACGATAATGATTGTTAATAGGCTGCTGTTGGGTGAGAGTTGCATAGTTCATAATCGGACCTGATGAATATCGCATAAATAACATTGTTTTGGTAAATAGAAGTAGATGTATAACTGAGACAATAAAGCGCACTCGCAGCTAACTGCGGTTAACCAGCCCTTAAAAAAAAAAAAGTGTTCCGGGACCTCAATCTTAACTACCTTTTAATTTTTTGCAGGATTGATGCTTTCTAGAAAATAAGTATTCCCTTTTTTTTTTTTTTTTTTTTTTTTTGTAGAAAACTTCTTCCTCATATAGTCAATCATTTTCACCAATGAGATGCGCATATTCTACATATTCTATTATTGGTATTATATACGTGCGCACATAAATTAGCCACATAAACCTTATAAATCTCGAACCTTGAGTACCATGTGACATTCAACTTCCCAGTATTACATAAGTGCGCACTCAACGAACTTTGAGGAAAAGTTTTTATACGTACAATATACTGTAATTTCGCCTTTCTTAAAAAGAGGATGTGAAACATATAATCATATGATCTATTCATATTCTCATGTGAACGATTCGTTCTTAAACATCTTACCGGGTCGATGCTAGGCCCTTAAACTTTTTTATCACGTCGGAAAACTCCGAAATTTCTTACACCGCATTCATGAACACAACCAAGGAAAAAGAGTCACGTATATCTGTTAAAACGGTTTACCGAATATTCTTTTTTGTTCTGTTTCGAAAAAATTGGTTACACATGAACCAACAAGTTTAAAAATTAAGTATTTTTAATCGGCAATTTATCAAACTCAGTTACTAAATTTGTGAGATGATGACGTAATCATAGTCATGCCATCAGGATAAATATGGAAGGTGGTACCAGGTCACGGGTCCTATGGTTATTTATATACAACTGTATTTTTTTTTATACATACTATTTTTCATTGCCTTGAGGTTTTTTCTTGAACTTGTAGCGCACGGTACTTATCTGTCAAGTGATCATTTCAAAACTACCACTTCGAACAAATGGTTCAATCTAGTAATAAGAGGCGAAGGACTGATATGGAGCAAACACCTACGTCACCTCTATACGGTGCTCCTTACGAATCACAAATATCCCGGGTAACCGAGAATGGTACAGATCAATCTGGAGAAAACTACCACGAGAGCGTTGTGACTGCGGGAAGAGATAGTCAAATGCAGTTTCTAAATGTAGTAACCAGTTTTAACGTCACTCACGGACTTTACACCCAATATTTCGAGTAATTTGACGAAATTTATTTATTAATATGATTTCACCGCATCGTTCCTCAACAGAATTCTCGGCAATCTTTCGACCGCAATATGTTTCTCATCGCAGCAGATAATAATTATCATGGAAACGATAATATGGGTACGTTGGAACATCGAAACATTCGGACCTACAGGAAAAACTGACGGATTATTGTTCTTTCTCCGATAACTTTTAGGTCAAGTTATGAGCACAAATCCAAACGGCTCGCGTTCACACAATAACTATGGTAAACAAAAAAAAAAAAAAAGAAAAAAAAAAATTTTTTTTTTTTTTTTTTTTTTTTTAGAACACATGCGTCCTCCAACTTTTTCTTCCTTTTCTTCACACCACCTCC
>CAJVPT010006988.1:0-10505 GCA_910592055.1 Acaulospora colombiana
CACTATTCTAATGTATACACCAAATAGATTAGATTATACACTGTATATACTATAAATTTCATCATGATTTGATCTGAACTGATCAAAATTTTAACACTTAAAGATCGACGATCAGGTGTTGCGTTCTTTTTGGGAGACGGTGTATAAGGCAAATAGACAAAGGATATTAGGATCGAATAGAGTATGCTGAAAGGAACAAATTTTACAAAATTCGTGTGAGCGCGTTAATACGTGAGTGTACAGACCAGTACCAAACTCGCCGATTGCTCCGTGACAATACAGTATGTACAGGCGGGTAAATACTGTATATTAAAAAATCGTACATTAAGTGATCAGGTATTATGTTATTTACAGTATACTTTAATGTTCATGATGTTTTCAATTTCTAGTAATCGAAACGCGTACGTCATCCTATATCGTGTTATCTAAAAAAATCACGTAAGCGTATTTTTACAGATAATAAACTACGTAATACGACAATACGTACAATTATTTCCGTCATGTTTACGCGTCATACGGACGCGCCTAATTCACACAAATTTTCTAAATGAAAGTCACCTTTCTCGAAAATAAGTTTTTCAGACCTTAACTCTTGTATTATTATTGGTTTTCGTAACTGGGCCCTACGAAAAATTTTACGGAATATAAGAGAAGTTTTTGGTCTTTGTCATTATTTATCTGCGAAGCTTCGTCCTTCCCTTCACACACTGTGAATATCTACTCTTATTCGAAAGTTTTCAGTAAGTCGCATATTCTCGCAAAAATCCCTCCGAACAAATACTCATTCCTCTATAAATAAATTGTGCGGTGAAATGTACTACGTATAAATTTTATATTTATACTAGTAATAATAAAAGTTGGTCATAACGGGGGCAATCTGTATATACTATGATCTTTTTTGAAAAAAAAAAAAGGTCGAGAAGAGGAAAAAGGAGGGAGCGAGAAATAGAGGGGGACAGGCGACATAAATTATTCATATGATAAAAGGGAATATGGACGAAGCTTCGCGCATGAAATTCCTACTATTCCTTTTTTTTTATTTTATTTTTATTTTATTTTTATTTTCTTTCTTATTTTTTTTCTTTTTATTTTATTTTATTTTTTCTTTTAATTTTTTTTCTTTCTTTTATTTTTTTATTTCATTTTTTATTTTTTTCTTTTTCTTTATTTTTTCTTATCTTTTTATTTCTTTTTCTTTTTTCTTTTCTTCTTTTCTTTTTTCTTTCTTTCTTTTATTTTTTATTTTTTTTAATTTAAATTTTTTATTTTTATTTTTTTCATTCGAATTTTTTTTCAATTTTTTTTCATTTTATTTTTGATTTAATAATATTTATTTCATTTTATTTTATTAAGAAAATAAATAAATAAAAAGCATGCGAGTACGTTTAGATTTTACAGTCAATACACGTACAAATAAACCAGTTAAATATGCAGTATTTAATGAAATAAAAGTGTAAAATTAATAATATAAAAGCGCGAGAACATATTATAATATATTTATATCGAAAATATTATACTTTTCGGACCTTTTTATCCAGTATTCTGCTTTCTCTTTATCTTTCGTAGTTCCGATTCCATTTTTGTAACATCGTGCAACCTCTTTTTGTCCAATCGTATTTCCACCTTCAGCTGAATTGAAGAACCACTCGAATGCTTTCTTTTCATCTTTTATTGTTCCAAATCCATTTTGGTAACACCATCCAAGATTAAATTGTCCATTCGTATTTCCACCTATAGCTAATTTGAGATACCACTCGAATGTTTTCTTTATATCTTTCGTAGTTCCAAATCCATTTTGGTAACACCATCCAAGATTAAATTGTCCATCCGTATTTCCACCTTCAGCTGATTTAAGGAACCACTTGAATGCTTTCTTTTCATCTTTTGTAGTTCCAATTCCATTCGCGTAACAATTTCCAAGATTATATTGTCCATCCGTATTTCCACCTTTAGCTGATTTGAGGAACCACTCGAATGCTTTCTTTTTATCTTGAGTAGTTCCAAATCCATTCCGGTAACACCATCCAAGGTAAATCTGTCCATAAGTATTTCCACGTTCCGCTGATTTCTGATAATACTGAAACGCCTTGTCGTAATCTTGAGTGATTCCAATTGTATACTGAAAAAATAATCCAATGATTAAGTTATTCTTCGAATCTTCCTGGCAACTATTTAATAAACTAAAAACATGAAACGTTGTCGTCTGGTTGTTTTCAATAAATTCATTGATGTATTTTGTTAATTCTGGGCCTTTAAAAGATATAAGTCCCCTATTTATCTTTTCAGTAATAAACTGGTATAGATTGTTCAATAAAGCTTCCGAACTCTGATTTTCAAATTTTCTAACCAGATCGCTGTTTATTATATAATTCATTTCTGTACTGGTGTTCTTTGCTTCGCTAAGCTTAATATGTTGTGATTCTTTAGAGAGTTCTAGCACGGGTGCATCTGATACGGTTGTCGTATCCAAAGAGTTGAGTGATTCCCTGACCTCGGTAATATCTGGTCTCTTATCTGGATTTTCGTCCCAACAAGCTAATGAAGTTAAAATGATTAATTCTGTAAACATTATTGATTATATTCATGGAATACATATGAACATACCTTCATAAATATCGACATATTCCAAGGGCGTTCCTTCTACTCTAGCTTCTCTACGACCCAATAAGATTTGATAAACTTGCTCAGCACTATTATACCCGCGATGGAAAGGTGGATGTCCGCTTGTTATCTCCCAAAGCAAAACGCCCAAACTATAAATATCTGACTTTTTGGGTTTATCTGAATAATTGTTTCCAAAACATTGTGGATCGATGTACGGTATAATTCCATAATGTTGTATATTGGACCGAGTATTCGATGCATCTCGAAGTTGCTCGGACTTTCCAAAATCTGCAAGTTTTATGTTTCCTTCACGGATATGAATATTTCTTGAATTCTAAAAACAAAATACAAAGATTATAATAATACGCTATACAATGTATGCTATACAATACAGTATGAACATAATAAATTAATTACCAAATCCCTGTGAACAATGTCTAGTTCGTGTAAATATGCGATAGCATTCGTAATTTGTTTTGCCATGCGTAATTTATCGTTCCAGTTTAATCGTTTAAAGTTTTTACTGAGATATTTCCTCAAGGTTCCTCCATCGGCGTATTCAAATATAATAAAGTACTCGGGTTCTTGCGAATCTATTAATAAAAACATTTATTAAGTTCGGTTCTTATTTATTATGTGCTTAAATAATAGGTTATTCGATATGCTCAATACTCTTTTTAGAAATTCCAAAAAATCTCAAAATGTTATCATCAAAGTCGACGATTTGGTGAAGTTTAAGCTATTTAAATGATAATATGCATTTATTAATGCTTCTGTATCAAATTACCACACGTTTAATAAATAAAATACCTCATTAAGAAATGTTTTTTGCTGTATCTTCATTAAAAATTACAATTCTTTTAATTGTTACTATCTTTCTACTGCTTTTCAAAAAAGCCTCATATATTATTCCATAATAACCCATTCTTTTATTTTTAATATTTTCAAATTCTTCGTAATCAAATTTTCGTAAACTCAATTTACTTATTGAGCTATCGAGTTCTTTTATGAAAGAATCTCCTCCTATAGTTTTAATATTTTCGTAGTCTTCATTGTTAAATTCTCGTGATATTATTGAGCTATCGAGTTCACTTGTGGAAGGAATTTTAATGATGGGTTTCGGTCTTAAAATTCCGTGTAAATTTGCCCTATTATATTTTATGCATAGCCATTTAGTAGAGGCGTAAAAATCAATTATTATTTAAAACCAACCCACATAAAATAACACTATTTTTAAAATTTGAAAATAAATAATTTTACTAGCAGATTAGAGTACCAATAAAATTTACTTATACTAACCTGTTTTATAAATATTTTCTCCTATTTTTCTCATGAAATCTTCAGAAGCAAATTCGACATTTTTTCCCTCATGAAAAGTCAATATGTACCATACAACTTTTGAGTCGCTTTCACAGCAATCAACTGTTTTTGAATCTTCATTGTTAATAATTCTGAGGTTAAGCTTGTCTCCATTATAGGATTCAAGAGCCGTGCGCAATTTTGGTTCATCGTTAGATGGTGGATATTCGAAAACGGTGGTAAGGTAAGAATTAGGCGGCAAGTTAGGTGTGACTTCCAATAACAGATCCATGGTCCGAAGATTACGGATTCTCGGAGTGATTGATTTCATGCCCATATTTAATATAAAAATATTGCGAGTGTGTAGATCATAGCAGCCAACTTCTGAAGGAATTCCGATAGCTATCCAGTCTAGTTGCGTACTTGAAGTTGTTTAAAAGTTTATTTATATGAAATATTAACCTTAGCACGGATAGATTTTTTTAAAATTACTTACTTGCTGTCTTCTAAATGTTCTATTAGCGCTAAAAATCCATGAGCACTTAATGATCTAAATTTCACAGTAATGTGTTGTTGATTTATTGATACGTCTTGTAAATTTTTATGATTAAGTTTTCCTAAAATCCGATAATTTTCGCTATCTAATTTTCTTGTAAAAGTCACGTGATAATACTTGTTTGTATTTTTTAATGGTATGGTGCCTGACATGAAAACTCTCTCCTTGATTTTGGGGATAATTGGCTCGGTCAAAGTATTGTATGCAGCTATAAATGAATCATTTTCGATCCCTATAATAGATTTAACTTGATAACGAAGAGGTTCTTCTAAAATTTCATACGATGGAAGAAGATCCTCATAGCCAATAATTTGTAATGTTTTTAAATTGCAAGAACGTATCCACTCCTCGATGTTGCTTTCTTTAATTATTTCCCCAGACGTTGATATAAAGTAATTCTGATCAACTCCGTATGGTTCTACAATACTTTTCCATTGGCGAAGAATATTCTCGCAACAACTATCTCTGATTTCACTTTCTCTTTTGGATGGCACATCAATATTGACAAGTATCTCGTTAAGTGAATGACGGATTTCATCATATATGCATGATATTTTATATAACTTATGGCCTATGATGACTTTCTGTGGTACAAAGTGACCATACATTACAAAAGTATTCATCAATTCTTTATGAGGGTATGGATTTTTTAAGGCGTGGATTATTGACATTCTAAATTCTTCAGATGGTACCGTGAGATCCCTTTCAATATGAGCGTTGAACTTTTTGTACCGAAAGCTAAGGTATATTGCATTTATTGGTGTTCTATCTAATAGCGGGTTTACCCCTGAATTCATAGTTTTACTGATAAAGTCAATCCATTCTGTTGGTGCATTTTGAGTATTCGACAACTCCATGTGATTTTCTAAGAGATAAAATTTTCTTTTTTCGTTGCAAGATACTAGGTTTGCCGAAAATTCTACATAATCATTGCATAATATCCATTTAATGTTACCGAGATCAGACGGAGATCGATGTTTCTTTGGTAAATCGATTATTATTCCATGTTTTGGTAAAAGTGATTTCGCAGATTCTGAAATGGCAAGTTAATTTTTATAAAGTCGTTCGTTAAACCATTTAAGCTGATTGTGAACGGACTTCAAAGTATTGAAACTCTAATGAAATAAAATTTACCCTCTTCGGCCATCTTTTGGGGACCTTTTTTAGTTACCGGAATAAAAGAAATACCGTATATAAAAATCTATATTGACGCAAATAATAATACAGTAATAATAAAAAAAAATCGATAAACCTACTGGTTTCTTCCTCTTCGATCACGGTTTCTCGACCTATATTTAATTAAATTAGCAAAGATACGGTATTATAAGAATAGATAAAATAATTAAACTCACTCGTTTCTTCATTTTCAGATAAAATTTGTTGATTTGTTAATTTATCACAGTATACAGTTAGTAAGGGTTATAATAATATCCAGGTTAAAGAAAATAAAAGTTTTCATCACCTGTATAGTACGCTTGCAGTCGAACATAAATATAAACAGTTGAAAGAATAAACAGAACAACAAATATTGTCAAAAGTTGCGCAATCACTAAAATATCAGCAACTTCTAAGCAGATTTCAACGGCAAATAAAAAATAATAAATTAAGATATCCATAAATTTTAAAGGTTTTAAAAGTTGAGTAGATAAGAAAAAAATGTCTGCATGATACGTAAATGGACATAAAATACTCCGTACATATAAAAAATTTATTTTAGACCAAAAGATTGAAATATTAGTTAAGCTTAATGATGAAGGGCCGAGTGTTGAATGGTTTGAACGTAGTGCCAAACTAGAAGATATCAGGCATGCGGTGGCCAACAGATTTGGAAAAAAACCAGATGTCTTGCAATTTAAAACAAAAAAATTCTTAATAGATCATTATAATGAAGTTTATTACGGATTGAATGATATACTTTATGAGGATAACTCTGTCCATCTCATTTTATTAGAAAAATCCATTAATGTACATGTTGATGGTGTCGCAAAGAGATTAAAGTTAATTCCAAACGATACTATTAATAATATTCGAAAGATTGTTCAAAAGCTTTTAGGCGAAGCGAATTTTTTCTTTAGAAACAAAGGGAAGGATATGCCAGAAATCTATGAAGGCGACGAATATCACACTTATCTTAGGGAAATTCTTGATAATGATAATTTATACATTTCTCGGAGGCCAAGCTCCCAATTAATGACCGAAACTGATGAAGTAAAAGTTTGCATTATTATCAACGGCGAAAACGGGCTAAAGCGTTCGTTAAAAAAGACTGCAAAACTTTCCGAAATAAGGATACAATGGGAAGAGGAACAGGATTCACTTTACATGGGTTCAAATTGTTATTTTGTTGATAAAAACGGCATTAAGATTGATCCGATTGAAGAGTCAAAAGAAATTTTAATAGACAATTTAAATCGAGGTACCGAGATAGGTACTTTAAATATTTTATTAGAGACTAACAAACCTGATTGGGTACGGTTAACTCGCATGTGTGAAAACGGATTTATTATTAAATGTGATGAAGATATGGCAAAAGATAAGGTAATTATTGAAAAGGCTCCAAAACAAGTGGCCGAAATAAAAATAGACAGCAAAGATACAAAAATCAATACGGATGAAGGATTCTACGAAGAAGAGCTCGAGTGTCATAATGAAATTGAAGATATATGTAAACGAAACCCTGTCACATCGGCTAGTGTCCCAGCTGCTACACCTTGATTGCCTTTATTTTTGGGAGCATCATACGAAAACTCTATTAATATGACTAGGTCATATCAAAAAACGACGAAATATTCGGTCGAGAAGTTCGAAAGAGCGGAAATAAAAATATCAAATGTAAAATTATCAGAAAGTTTTGTGGAGGATGTTAAAAAAGCTCTAGAAAAGAGTTCAAGAGAAGACAAAATAAGAAAATTACGCGAAGTTTCTAAAAATTATGGTCACTTCTATGCTAAACGTATTGTTTTTGGAGGAGCAATCATAAAAAGTATAACTGATAAAAAAACATCGAGTGCGTCCTTTTGCTTTAATATATTACTTAAAAACCATAACTTTAAATTAGCTAAATAATGATTTACTTATTCTCATTTGTTTCTTTAGAAAACAGGTCTAACGGCTATAAATTAAGCATAAGAGCTCTCGTATCTTCTGCGGAACTCACTATTTCAGGGAATCGAGAAAATTCTGGATTAGAATTGAATTCAGAAACCAATTCCTATTCTAAAACGTTTGGCGGAAAAATATGATAAAGATCCGGTCATTTGGTCCAAATCCCTTGAAAACCCAAACACGTGGGCAATTATTGGCTACGACGAAATTACTTCAATATATGACTTGTTAGATGAGGATTTAAAGAATAAAGTTCTAGAAGTTTTCGGTCAAGTAATTCGAGATGGTAAATAGATAGTTTTAGGTATAATATTTATTTTTATAATTATTAGAATTTTACTTATTTAATTATATACAAATTACCATCGACAAACCAACAGCGAAGATCGAAGATTTTTCCTTCGAATTAAACGTAAACAAAAATATTCCTGCTACGTTTTATTTATGGAAAAAATTGAGATTTACAGCTAATATAGACCGATTCAAAATCTACGTTTCAATTATGAGTAAAAAAGAAAAGGACATATTTACTTCACGCGTTCACTATGACGGAGATAACTTTCCAGTGATATTAATCCATCGGATTAATCGTTCTGGAAACAGCAAGAATTTATCAAAAAATATTGAAATGAAAAAATTTAACATTCAAATTGGGTGGATTATTGTTGGTTATCCTGAGAAATTCAACTTTGATCAAATTAATAATAATATAACATTTATAAGTTTTGATTTTAGTCGCAATCCTAAAACTTTGAACAATCAATTCTTATATGAACCCCAACAATCGCCTCACGCACCGAGTCATGAAGCAACATGCATATTAGCAACATGCATTTCAAAATCGCTAGACGTTGGTTCAGAAATTGTTGAGTTATCCTCCACTGCACAAGCAACAGCAATGAACACTTCGTTTGTTCCTTATGAAACTACCATTATTACTAGCTTACATCTTTCACTTGAGAAGCATTCGGTATGTTTGGTTGCATACGATATTGAGAAAAAAAGACCTTGCGAGGATCCAAACTTTTTTAAAAGTCTAAACTTATTTTCAAGGTTCTTAATTTTTCTATTTGCATCATTTAAATTTTGCACATTTCGATGATTAATACATCTTCAAATTAAAAAAGCACCGTTGAAGAAAATTCGTGCAATCATGAATTCTTCGGGCAGATAAACATTAATTGGGACATTCTTTTGAATAGAAAAAATGTTCCGAGTTTTTTTTCAAATAAAGACGACTTGACGAAGATCATTAAAAGTAATACTGACGAATCAAAATTTAAAGCTCCATTGTTTATCAATTTTCACTTTGAAACGTGTCCCGAGCAATGTCAGCATGCAATTGTCAACATTAACTCTAGATCCATATTGTACGAACCTTTGGGTGATACCAGTATTATGGAAAGCAATGGCAGAGTTTCTTATTTTTGTGCATTAAGAGCACAGGATCAATAGCAGATAAAGTATTACTTTTTTAACTAGATTTTATATTATTTAACCTTTTAAATTTTACTTTTCCGATTTATATTTTTATATTGTCTTTTTTATTATTGTTGTTTTATTTTTAAATCTTTATTCATTTGCAACTTTGACAAATACCAATAATAAAATATATGACACATATCAAATAGAATAATTTTGAATTATCGTTGAATATTATTGTTTTGGTTTAATATTTTTTGAATATAAATGAATAATTAGGCAAAAATTAATAAATTTTTATTTTACAATAAATTCGTTGTTTTTATAAGCTTTTGTCTAGAATAATAAAATTGAATTGATAGTATTTGATAATTTTAATTTTAATACTCTGAAATAATGTGATAATAGTCTATTAATGAACACTAGTTTTGATAAATCTAAATGTCATAATCAAATTTTAGAACACTGTATTTAAGCGTAACTTATGTTTTAATTATCTTATGGTTTTAAAAATATTTAAAATAAAAATATTTAAAATGCATAAATAATAGATTTTAAATTGAAGTTGGTTTTTTTCTCATTATGCAATAATTTAAACCATTTTTAGAATATATTTTTTGACTTTAAAAATGTTGAAATATTTCTAAATTAATGTCATTTTAATAATGACAAAATTTTTAATATATTAAAGATAATAATTATTATATTTTAAATAAATTTATGTTTAAAAATTATCATTAAATTTTTAAAAAATCCTTATTTAAAAATTATTTGACAATTAAAGTTTGATATATTAAATATAACAGTTGATTTTAAATATTCTATTAAATTTTCGTTTTTAATTTATAAAAAATCAAATAAATTTTATATAAATAATTTTTGGGGCAATTGATTTTATGTGATCATTTATTTTTGATTTATATAATTATTTCTTATCATATTTATACTATTAAATAATTGTATTTTATCAAATAAATATATATTATAATTAAATAAAAGAAAAAATTTAATTGTTAAAATTTTTAATAAATTTTTGAGCAAAATTATATCAGAATATTTTATCAATAAAAATTTTTAATTTTTTTAAACATTTTAAATTTTGAAATACAGAATCTTGATATAAATATTTAATGATTAGATTTTTTAATAAAATATTTTTTGCAATAATAATTTTTTTTTCAAAGCGTTTATAATAAAAAAAATTTTTTTAATTAAATAGGTAAAAATCTCTAATTCATATATAGTATATATAATAAGAGACAAAAAAATACCTTTTTTAAATATATCTTTTTTTTTAAACTTGTGGTCAGGCCAGTACTGTGTGTTTATTAATCAATATAAAAATTAATAGAGATACATAGGGCAATTGCTTCATGGCTAAACTAAAAGACTTGTATTGGTATACTCATTAATGACTTTCAATTCTCAAAAAAGTTTCAGTCTTTAAATGCACCCTTGGAAACAATATTTCACTCTGAACTAAGTTTTGAGTGAAGACCCTTCTAACTTACCCATTATT
>CAJVPT010006989.1:0-10505 GCA_910592055.1 Acaulospora colombiana
TGCAATAGATTATCATTAATTTGTATGTATATGTATGAGATGATTGATGTAATACTTAAAATTTAATTATCAATAAACAGCTCGCATCTAATACTAGTTGCGGTTTAAAAAAAAATATATATATATATATATAAAAGCTATCGAAAATATCCACTCTTATCAACTTGCTAAAAAATTCTAAAATTGTAAATTCAGCACCTTCCCTTGTTGAAAGAATATCTAAACTAGAAATTATGAAGTATAAATCCCCTTATAGACTTTATTAAAGGAATAATTAGAAAAGACTTTAGTATTCTAATATTAAACTTCATAGAATCTAAGGCACTAGTATAACAAACTACAAATAAATATATCAACATCTTTAGAAACTATCTCCAAAAAAATCAGAATAGAAAGATATCAACAAATTAACCTTTGGAAAAAAGCGAATGGTATAACTTATATCAAAAAATATATCAAAAGCAAAGACCAATCCAAAATATCATTAGAGGAAAGACTAGAAAACCTAACAGTTAAAGACCAATATGTCAACCTTATAAACTATTATATAAATAATTTTTTCTATAGCAACAAATCTCTTTTCTATTTTTTTTTACAATTTAAACACTAACTAGCTCTCCTTGACATGTTAGGTCCCACAGTGGATAACAACAAGTCAATTAATAAGTTGCATCAATCTCTTTAGATAACTTTATTTGTACTCAAAATATACAAAGTTGTAAATATAGTTATACAAACAACAAATCTTTTCGCTAAATAAAGTAAAAATAAGTCAGTTAAAAAAAATGATTTTGTTACACATTGTTTCTGAGAGTACTATGTTAGTAAGAAGGTATTCTAGGGTTGAAATTAGAATATAATTGATGGTATATCTTGCTTATTTGTTTATGATCTTTTTGAATTTCATAAGATTTACAATTCTATTGACTTTTTCTTTCATAAGTTATACTTGATATTGTTTATTGCCTTTGAAAGTGTACCATGTTTTTAGATATATTTGATATAAGACTTTGAATGATCTAATTATTAAATATGTCACCTTGGGTTCTATTTAGTTATATACTATTAATAATAAGTAGTATGAATTTAGCTGGATTAATCTGAATGTCATTGATAATATAAAATTCTTGCACAGTGTCTAATATAAGTTGAAAATCATGTTTATTATTTGTATACTATATTGTATTATCTATATATGTACTAGTAATGATATCTATATAGTCAATGATTCAGTATATTCTAATATCTAAGTAGCTTTATAATATAATAGTTTAGTCTTTGTATTTTTCAGATATTGTGGTGAAAAAAGGATCATAAAAGATTCTTCACAGAAGTAAAGATATGATATTGCCTTGATTAATGCCATTTTCTATTTTATATGAATCTGTAGGACCTAAAAGTGTGAGTACTATATTTTGTCAATTTTGAAGTAAGTTGATGATTATATTTATAATATTTAATAAAACTTTGATTTATATAGTAATTTTTGAAGCCTATGGGTTAATATCAAGTTATATGCTTTGTTCATGTCTTGGCTTAATATCCATTTTTATTGAAAGTTTTGTTTAATATATTCAATAATACTTTAAATAATATAAATAGATTCTTGTATATTGCATTTGGAAAGAGCTATCCAATTTAGTGGTAATAGAATAGAAAATTGTTGAAGAATTTTTGTGAAAATTTTTAAATAGGCTTTTAATGTTATATAGTAGATCTGATAATATTAATATTATTGTTCCAAGATTTTAGTTTTGGGATTGGATAGATTGATCCTTTTTTCTATTCAGTGGAAATTATATTTGTATGTAGAATTTTATTGAAAAGATCTGTTATGAATTGAATTGCTTGTGACCTTAGATTTTTGAATACAATATATAGAATTTGTGAAGGGTTAGATGCAGAGGCATTGCTTCTAGATTTGATAACTAGTTGAATTTCTGTGTTTGTTAAGAGTGCAAGTATATTGGAATATCAGTGAATTTCTATATTTTGTTTGAATATATATGCTTCTATTCATTGAGGCCAGTTTTGGATATTATATGTATTTCTTTTTTTTTTGTCTATTTTGCAAAGTGATCCTTTGCAATTTGTTTAATTTGTATTGAGTCTGTAATAATGATAATTGAGGAGTCTGTTGTAATCAGTTTATCCAGGATAATATAATGTTAAAGTCTATTTATTATTAAGTTTATCATAGCTTTTTGTTATATACCATAAAGTATATTCTTTTATAAATTGCATATTTTATTTTTTGTCTTGTCCTGTAATTGTTTATTATTTGAAGTACAGCCTTAAGTTGTTGGAATGTCTGTGTTAACTTTGTATACCATACTATAAATATTGAGATATCTTTTTATATATTTCATATTGGGAAACATAAAATATTACAATGTTTATTTAGAAGCTACTCTGCTTATTGATGCAGAGAGTTCCAACTTTCTAATGCTAGATTAATTACTGTTTTTTGATTGATTTGGAGAAGTTGTTAGAGAGCCATAATTTTTGTAGGTAATCAGATAGAAAAATATTGATTGGTCAGATTGTACTTTTTATTTTTAACTTTCTTGATAAATTTATGTATTGCCTTTAGAATGGCATCTTTAATAAGGTTTAATTATGCATTAATATTTTGTCTGTCTATTTGTTAAACTGTAATTCTGTGTTCAAGTTTTGTTTGAAATTTTTTTCAATTTTTACTTGATGTGTGGGTTCAATTAAATCTATTACTTTTGTTGTTATATATTCGAGCTATTGATATTGTAAGATATCATACTTCTAGAAAACATATTGAGACTATATGGTCACTAAAAATCATTGGTTTTGTTTCTTTATCAATAAAAGTATTAAAAATATTCTAGTTTTCATATACTAAAATCCAAATTTAATTGATTCTACTTATATAGCTTCTTGAATTACTCTATATGAATTCTTGTTAATATGGATTGATATATTTGTATGAGTTGATGAATTCATATTCTTGTAAAAAATGAATCATTTTGTTTGTTCTATTTGAAATATAATTTGAATATTTACCTAGTAAGTGGTTGTTAATTTCGTTAAGGTCACCTGTAAAGATTATGAATCAGTTCTTGTTTAATGTCTTCACAATGAGGTTTTTACACTATTATTATATTATATTTCTATGTTTGTTATTGGAGTATGGGATATATACCTCAATAATTCGAATATAAGTTTTTCTTTAGAATGCTTATCTAAAAAAAATATTTTTTTTAGTCAAAAACTCTAATAGCAAGTATTGTTATTAGACTGATTGTTATATTTTGATTATATATTAATGCACTATAATACTATCAAGTCTTGTAGAAATAGGATTGACAGTATTTTACTACTTTTGTAATACTATTTATTTTAGTTGTAATGACTATATCCCAAAGATTGTTGTGATAGTATTGAAACCATAGTTGTCATTTTGTTTCATTAGATGGTTCTTACATATAGTATTTTTAATGCATATATATCATGTGTTGTTGATAGGTATATTAGTTGTTGAGTATTATATATGTTTGGAAAATTGATAGTATTAATAATAGTTGTATCTGTAAGTAAATTAAGAGAAAGGCATTGTAGATCACTTGTGAGTATATTGCTAAAAGTGTTTATCAAATTTGGTTCTAAACTTGTAGTTATTGTTAAAAAAGAGAAATTGATTATTTGTGTTTTATGTAATTGATTTGATAATAAAATATTTGTGCTAAAAGATGAGGAAATATGAAGTTTTGTTTTCTAAATGTAAGTAAAGTACTATATTTTGATATTTGGTCTGTAATTTTTAATTATTAGGTTTGGGATTATGTTTTTAGAATCTGTTTGTCCAATTTGAGAGTTAATAAGTTGTTCAATTAATACTACTACTTGTTGCATGGAGTTGTCAAATATATTTATTTGATTTGTAAGTCAAGTCTTTTCAACCCTATTGTCTATAATTGGGCTAGTGATTCTTTTCTTTCTTAAGGTGCTAGAGGTAATATCAATATTGTCATCTATAGTATTTCTTTATTATTATCATTTGAGTTAATAAAATTGTCTATGTCTTCTGTAGAAGTATAGAGCTCTTAAATATTAGTTTTCATGTTATCTATATGTTGGTTAAGATTGGAAAGATCTTGTTGGATAATATTAATTTTGGAGTATATATGCTTAAGAATGTTATAGATGTTCCTAAGTATAGGGTTTAGAATTGTTGGTATCTATTATTACTGATTATTAGATGTATTCAATATGATTTCTCTTCTTTTGCCTTTTATAGAATCTATAAAGAATATTGTACTTAATGTTTTCTTGGTTTGCTTAAGCTTTTTGTTTGTTCTTGCTTATTTATATTTAGTATAGAAGTGGCTAAATCTTTTGTTGTTTTATTGTTTCTGTTGAATACATTTTTATTGTCTAACTTTAATGAGGTATTCTTTGGTAAAATGTTTTGTATTGAAACAGATGTTGCAGATTTTGACTACAATGTTTATTCATATCAACTCAATAATGTCAATCATAGTATTGATATTTTTTGTATATATGAGGAGTTTTTATTTTTGAAGTTGAGAATAGCAAATCTTTTTTTGATGTATTCCTGTGTAGTTCTGAGAATATAGTATGTTTGTACTTTAGTCTTATTGATTATTTCTTTTAGGTCATGATTAGTTATACCTGAAGGAAGATTAATAAGTTTAAATATAAATTTGCTTCTTACTTTTTTAATTTATTGATATTTAGGAAGAGAAAGATTCCAATTAAGTTGTCTTTGAATGGAATTGTCCATTTGTTACTAATTTTGTCAAAGTCTTGTTGATTATGAAATTCTATATTGATAATTACCACATATCAATAGTTTGCATTTTAATGGATTTAATATCACCATATTTAAAAAGAGCAATATGGACATCTGTTTGAAATATATTTAAAGGAATATCTCATGCTCTAATTATTTTTGTGTTTTGCTTATATACTATTGTAAACTGGTATAGATTACATGTGTATGATGATATTATCATCGATTTTGATGTTTTTAGTCTTTTTGGTATCCCTTTTTGCTCCAAATAAGGTTATGACGTTGTTAATATCTTGTGACTTGTTGAGTCTGATAGATATAAATAATTTTAGGAGGATCAGAATTTTTTTGATGAGATAGAGCCTACTGTTATCATTTTGTCCTGAAACTTCATTAATAGAAATAAATATTTTAAACTATTTTCTGCTATATTCAGTAAACCAATCAGTGGATTCTTAAATGTTGTATTGAGTAGGAGCTAATGTATCTTTGATATTTTATAAAGGGTTTTGTGATATTTGCTAATCTATTTTGGAGTTTGATTATACTTTTTTAAACTAGTCATCAATAAAATCTTCTTTATCATTAAAACATTATGGATGGAAAGTATACTGTTATCCTCTATATTAGTTATATTGATTACTATTTTAAGTGTATTTTTATAGATTTTGGAAAAAAAGGGGTAGTATTATTTACAAAGCTTGTTGAAATATTGATAAAGATGCTATTGATATTATTATTAGTAGTATTGTTACTGTTAATATTTTTTACTACTATTGAAGGAGTTTATAGTATTGTGAAGTCTTATTTATGCAGTGTTTTTGTGAAAAGTTTGTTATTTATCAAGCTTTATATTTTCAGTGATATTTTTAAGATTTTTAGATAAACTAAAAGTTGTTTTGCTTGTGTTTGGATATTTCTATTTAAAATAGTCTTAAAAAAAATATACTTTAAAACTCTGTATTTGGATCTATTTTTTCACAAAAGAAGAAAATTTATAAAAAAAAATTTTTTTAAAAATTATTGATATATGGAAAAGAGTTTTTTTTTTGCCTTCTTATTAATTTTATAGACTATAGTATTCTCTATTCCAACTTGAACAGTTTCAGGAATTTAAGGATTCTGGTTAATAATAAGGAGAATTGACTTTTTTACATTAATCTAAGAATTGTTTGCTATATTGAACTTTTTTACTTCTTTCAAGATCCATTTTAAATCTTTCTTGGATTTGACAATTCAGATTATATTATCTATATAAGTAAGTATTGCTTGTCTTAAAGAGTACTTATTTTTTTTCTCAGGTTTATTAAAATTGAATAACCATTTTTTTTTCATAAAATAACCCAGGTTGCTATTGTTTTAAATTTTGTATAACAATAGATCATAAAAAATTCTTTATAATAATAAAAAGATTGTTTTTTCTTGATCTTTACTATTTTCTACTACTATTAGATTAGAGAGTTTATTGAAAAAAATGATACTACAACTTCTGTCTTTAAAAAGATCTATTATAAGCTTCTTGATAGTCATAGGAATTTGAATTCAATTTATAGTCTTTTCAAGCATATAAAAAGATATTGTATTATATGCTTTAACAATATTTTAAAAAAGAATCCATGGTTCTTTTTTCTTTTTTTTTGAATTCTTCACAGATGTTTTTTAGCAGATAGATAAATTTTACTATACTCTTTTCTTGTAAACTAGCAAAGTTTGAATCTTTTAAGATTTTTATTGCTTGTAAATAGTTAATAGTCAGTTGGTAAAATTTTAGTAAAGTATTTTAGAACTATTTCTAGAAGAGCTATAGGTCTTATGTTACTCAAATCATATTTTTGGGGCTTGAATTTGAAAATAAGATAGATATTGCTACTTTTTCAAATTTTAAGTATCCAGCCTATACTTAGAACTTTTTTAAAAACAAGAAATAAAGTTCTTTTTCCTTTGACTTCTAAATATTTGAGCATTTCATAGTTGATATATAAGAGGTCAACAGTCTTATTGTTTGAGAGGAATTACAAAGTAGCTTCAAGCTTTTCTATTTTGATTTTTTCTGTTAATGATAATTATCATGCTGAATTAATTCATTCCTTGAGTTAATATTCTTTTTTTCTGAAAGGATTAAGACTTTCAAAGTTGACATTTATTTGATTAAAAGCTTTATTATAATATTTATCAATCTTGCTTCTGATAGTTTGAAAATTAATAGCAATATATTTTTTTCCTTCTTGGTTTTTTATTAGCACTTGGTTTAACATAATTCTAGATTTTTTACAATTCAAGACTGAGCTTAATATTCACTTCTGATTGGATTTAAGTTTATCACATCTATCTTTTAAAGTTTTATTAATTTAATTTTTAATATAAAGACTTTCTTTTTTTTTGCATATTATTCTAAGGATACATTTTATTTTGATGATCTTTTTTGTGATTGAAGAGATACTAATCTTCATTGAAAGATTCACAAATATTTTATAAATTTTAAATAGCCTTTACTATATTTACTATATCTTTTATAGTTCTTAAGTTTCAGTTAACTTGAATTTTTTTTAAAAGAAAGTAAATCTTATTGACTTTTCTATAGGCTTCAAAATATTTTTTTGGGATTACTACTTCTATCTTAACTTCTTTTCCTCTATTGGAAGTGAGGTAAACTCTTTTTTTCTTGAGATACTTGTATATACTCTTAATAATTATAGTTTTGAGTTTTTGCCAAGCTCTTTCGAGTTCTTGAGAGCTGTTTTCAGCTTCTTGTCAAAAAGATTACATGTCAATTTTTGGAAGCTTACATTCTATCCAGAGTTTGAACTTCTTCTATTATTCTGCAATAGAATTTGTTAAGTCAGATATTCTTTTACCTTTTGTTCTATATTGCTCTTGAACTAGTTTTTAAGTAGATTATTTATTGTTATTTTCATTAACAAAAGATATGGTCACTATCCAGTAATACATTTACTGAATATTTTTGAATTCATGTGTTTTTTTAAATTGTTTTTGAAGGATATCCAAATATAATAAATTCTGTTATATATTGAGTTATTTGCTTATATAAAGGTGATATTCACTTTTTCTTTTAAGAGTTTTGAATATCTATATAATTTTGATCTTCTAAAAAGTTGAAAAAGCTTATCTCAACTTTTCTATATCTTGAAGTTGTTTTATTAGTAGGTAGGGATTGATCCATTATTTGATTGATTACTATATTAAAACTATCTATAATTATAACTTTAAAATGATTTCTTTATTTATTTAGATTTTATTTTGAAGTAGTTGTTGTAGTTATCTACTTTTGGCTTTCTCAAATGATAAATATACTTGATAAATTAGAGTTTGCTTCTTGTTAATAGAAAATTGACCTTTATTATATAGTCTTCTATTTTTTTAATTGATTCTAGCCTTTTCTCAATATTTTTTTTAATATGAAATTCTATTTTGGACCTTCTGAACTTTTTATTATTATAACTATATAAAAACTTGTATATTTGTTATAAGTTAAAAATAAAATCTACTGTTTCTTTTATCAGCATAGTTTTACAAATCTCAAGAATATTTATATTAAGTTCTTGTATAAGTTTATATAGCCTTTATTGGTCGAGATTAGTTTTAATATTTCTAATATTATATATTTCAATTATAATAGTATTATTTAATATGAAGTTGTCTATGATATAATTACTATATAGTTGTTTATTTTTTTAATAGTGTTCTTTTTTATTGTACTTATAAAATCATTAAATAGTGTGATATGTATTGTATTGAAAAGAGTTGTATTGATATCTGCTATTGTTTTAGTGATTGTATCTTTTTTTCAAAATAAGTTTAATTCCTCTTGTAAATAAAGATGGGTCTTTAAAGGGGAAGGCAGGAACAAAAATCAAATGTCTCTTACTAGGAAACATTAAAATTTTTAAATTAATAACAATAAAAAAACTACTCACAATTGTTTTTCATTATTCAAATCATTGATTTATAGAATTTTCTGATTTTTGTTCCTATTAAAGTAAAGAGCTATGAATTTTGTCCCTCAAAAAGAATCAAAGTAATCTATGAAATTTTATATACTAAATACTTTAGAAACCTATCATTACTTGTAAGTCAAATTTGCTTTCAGTATACATTGATTGAACTAGTACTACTTTTAGAAGTTATTGCTCTATTATCTCACTTTTATCATATTTTGATTGCCTTAATTAGATTTATTTTATTGTTCAATTGCTTAAAATTATTCAGGATTTGATAAATTAAATCTTGATTACTTTTACTTTTAAAATAGGAGCTTTTAGATCTGTTATATATTTTTTATCTATTGGGATAATCAATAGATTCTTTATTACTACCAGTAACAAAGTATTTGAAGATCTTTGTTTTGCTAGTAACAGGTTTATTGTTTTAAAAATTGTATCTTCTTTTCTTTCTGACAAGATATGTCATTTTCTTGATCTTAGTTTTTGATTTATTCTCTAGTATTATATATCAGTTGAGTTTTATATTACTTTTAATATCAGTTTGACTTATTTTTATATCATTAGTTTATTGTTTATATAACTGTATGAATTTATTTAGTGTCAGATTTTTCAACTTCATTAAAATTATATTTTTCTTGTAAACACTTTTGTTTTTGTTTAAAATATTCTTTTGCACTCTATATAAGTTTATATCCATGAATACAAATATATCATTTTAAGATATTGTTAAGATCTTATATTATTGAAAAGTAAATTATGGCATAGTCTCTTCTTTTGAGTATATATAGATTTCTAAAAATTTAGTATGCTCTGATCTTAGTATATTTAATTGCCTTTGCAATTAGCTCAATAGTAATATTATGTAATCTACTGTATATAATTACAAGGATTGTAGGTTATACTGTTTGATAATTTAGATGATTTTTTTATTATCAGATTCATTTTGAGAAAAAATGGTTCTAATAGTTTCTGCTCTGATATGAATTATTTATATTTTTTAAAGATCAGTATATTGTTTATAAGAAATAATATACTGTATGTCTTGATTTTATATTATTAGTATGAGTAATTGTAAATATAAATATTTATTAAAGTAACTATCAGTGATGTTTTCTTCTTCTCCTTTGTTTTCTGAAACACTTTTTTGTTTAGTAGTTATTAGAGCTTGATCATTTATCTATTTTTAGAGATATGATAGTAAAATGGGTTTTCTTCTTTTTAATGATATTTTTAAGATATTTTAATATATCTTCTTTTTCTTCATAGCAGAATATTGTTCAAGCATTATCATTGATAAATTCCTTTATAAAGAGATAAGAGTCTTTTAATAAACCTAATATATTCTAGAGATATGCTATTTGTTCTATCTCGGTTTCTCTTAAAAGTCTTAAAATAAATACATTGATTTTAAAATCTCTATTTTTCTTTATATGATATAGATTGATACTAGATGTTTTCTTATTCTTGGTCTTATATGTTTATTGTTCTACTATATTGTTTTCTTTAATTTTTTTATCAATGATTTTTATTTCAATTTTGTCTTCTAGTTTTTTGTCTCACATTTCATCTTTAGTGACAATAAGGATTTTAATTGATATGGTTGCTTGAACTTCTATTGTTATTATCTTATTAGATAAATTGTTAGTAAGAAGATCACTTCTGACTATTAACTAATTTGTTGAAATGATTGTAAAGTATATTGTATTTGTTCTATCTGTTTTATCATATCCAGGTATTTGTCTTTTAAGAAGGAAGCT
>CAJVPT010006990.1:0-10503 GCA_910592055.1 Acaulospora colombiana
GTTAGTCACTTTGTGAAAGTCTGTAAAATATTGTAGAGTTACTTCAATTTTTCAATAAAGACAAGCCATTGTGGCATTATTGTGGGTTAAAAAAATATATACTGTATATAATAGTAGCTATCAATAACACAATAGATCTAAAAATAATAACACAGCTTGCAATTAATAGATCAACAACTTGTTTATGTGTTTATAATTCAAACTTATACATAAGAGTAGCTGTCAATAACACAATAGATCTAAAATAGTAACATAACTTACAATCAACAAATTAATACTTTGTTTATATAAACAAGAATAAATAAATAAAAACAAATAAACAAACCAACAAGTATTATTCAAATAAATAAGAAATAATTATCATATAACTTAGAAAATCCTAATATTACCCAAAACAACATTCAATTAAATATAACAACAACATATATAGCAACCTATTTTTTATATCATGTAATTAACATGTTTATGAGAAAACATAAACTCTTACAGGTCACTAAGAAAAGAGAAGCATACATCATTGAAACTTTGGTTCAACTAATGGATAAGTATAATTAACAAAGAAAATTATAAGTCTTACAAACCTTCTTGAATATTATTTCAACTCAAGAAACTATCACAAACTCAACCCTAGGTCCAACTAAATACTCGATTATTGATAGTATTATTACTAGAATTTTGGATATTGATCACACTACCTTTATCAAAGCCAATGTTCTTAGATAACATATCCTTTACTTATAGACTATAAGACAAGGAAAAGAAGAAAATTTTTCAGCTCCCTTTTTAGAATACAAATACTTAGATATAATAGAACAGATAGAACAAATACAATACACCTTACAACTATTGTCAACAAATCAGTCAATAGTTAAAAATGATATTCCTATTAATAATTTATCTAATAATGCAATGGCCATGGAAGTTCAAGTAACTATATTAATTGAAATCCTGATCATCATTGAAGTCAAAATAGAAGATAAAGAACTAAAAAACAAAATTGAAATGGAAGTCATTGATAAAAAATTAAAGGAAATAATATAGCTAAACAGCAAACATATATAACAATAAATAGGAAAACATCCAGCATTAATCCATATCATATCAAGAAAAATGGAAATTTTAAAATGGATGTATTTATCTTAAGACTTTCAGGGGAAATTGAAATAGAACAAATAGCATATATCCAAAACATATTAAGCTTATCAAAAGTCTCTTATTTTTTTTACAAAGAAATTTATTAATGTCAATGCTTGAATAATATTCTACTATAAAGAAAAAAAAGATGCATTAAGATATCTTGAAAAAATCAATAGAAAGGAGAAAGACATCATACCTCTAGAAATGGACAAGTGATCAAGTTCCAGTTAACCATCAAATAAAAAAGTGTTTTGGAAAACAAAGGAGAAAAAAGAAATATCACTGATAGTTACCTTGATAGATATTGACTGAAATTATTCATGTCAAAAAATTAAAGTAGTCCTCAATCAATATGGATAAACAACAAACATCCATATTTACAATCACTTATGTTTACAATGCAGAATCAAGGCATATATCATTTTTTATAAACAATATACTAACCTTGAGAAAAAATGAATGATTTATACCAGAGCAGAAACTATTAAAACTATTTTCTCTTAAAATAAATCTGATATGAAGAAATTAATAAAATTATTAAATAGCACAATATACAATCCTTGCAACTATATGGAGTACCTAATATTATCACTGGGCTAATTGCAAGGGTAGTTAAACATATCAAGGCTAGAGTATACTACATTCCTAAAAATCCATATATATTCAAACAAAGAGGTTATACTGTAATTTGTTTCCCAACAATATAAAATCTTAACAATACCTTAAAGCGGCACATTTGCATTTATAGGTACAAACTTATATAAAGTGCAAAAGAATACTTTAAACAAGAACAAAAGTGTTTTCAAGAAAGATAGAATTTTAATGAAGCTGATAAATCTAATACTAAATCTACACAGTTAAATAAACTACAAACTGATGATATAAAAATGGATCAAACTAATATTAGAAATAATATAAGGCCCAACTGATACACAACACTAGAAGATGAATCAGAAATTGAGATCAAGGAAAAGACACATCTTGATAGAAGAAAAAAAAGATGTAATCTTCAAGGTAATAAGCTTATCATCAACAAAATAGAGATTCCAAATGCTTTTTTACTGGTAGTAATAAAAAACCTATTAATTATTGTAATAGATAAAAAGTATACAACAGATCTGAAAGATTCTATCCTAAAAGTGAAAGTAACCAAAATCCTATTTATCAGATCCTGAACAATCTCAAGTAATTGAACAATAGAATAAATCTAATTGAGGAAAAGACAGATAGTCAAAATAGGATAAGAGAAAGGTGATGAAGCAACCACTTCTAAAAGTAGTATCAGTCCTATCAAAGTATACTGAAAAAAAATCTAATCCACAAGTAATAATAGATCTTTAAAGTATTTAGCATATAAAATTTTATAGATCACTTATGTTCTTTTTTGAGAGACAAAATTCATAGCTTTTCACTTTAATAGGGACAAAAGTTAAGAAATACTATAAATTAATAATTTGAATAATAGAGAACAATTGTAGATAGTTTTTTTATAGTTATTAATTTAAAATTTTTAATATTTCTTAGTAAGAGACATTTGACTTTTGTTCCTGCCTCCCTCTTTAGGGGCCCATCTTTATCCACAAGAGAAATCAAGTTTATTTGGGAAAAAAGATATTATCACTAAGACAATAGCAGATATTAATACAATATCCTTCAATACAACATATATTATACTATTTGACAACTTTATCGACACAATTAAAAAGAACACTATTGGAAAAATAGATAAAAAACAGATAATATATAATAATTATATTATAGACAACTCTATATTAGACAATATTATTACAATTGGAACAGATAATGTTAGAGGTATCAATACTAGTCTCAACTAACAAAGACTATATAAACTCATATAAAAACTCGAATAAATATTCTGGAGATTTGTGAAACTAAGCTAACAGAAGAAACAGCAGATTTTATTTTTAACCTATAGCAACACACAAGTTTTTCCATAATTGTAATAATGAAAAGTCCAGAAGATCTGAAGTGGGATTTCTTATCAATAGAAACATTGAAAAAAAGCTAGAATTAATTGAGAGAATAGAAGGTTACATAATAGAAGCTAATTTTCTATCAACAAGAAGCAAACTCTATATTTATCAAGTATATCTACCATTTGATAAAGCTGAAAATAAATAATTTTTTTTTTATTTATTTTAAAACTGGCTCATTCCACGCCTTCTCTAGTGCTTTATTAAGAAAAGATCATATTTAGCAACAATTAAAATAAATACTTTCTCATATTGTCTAAGAATTTACAGATTACTAGAAAGAAATAGAATAGGGAGCTATCTATTTTTATGACTTGATCTATATCTAACTTAATCAGGATAAGGAAAATACATGACCATCTAGTGTAAATACTTTTCTTTTAAAAACAAAACAGGAACTAGTGAGATATACAAGTTGTGCATTGCTTACCTATCCTTATATTCAGGAATCGACATTATCTAGAGTACACTAATGCAGCCACCAATTGGTTTGTTGTCACCCACTATGGGGCCTAACATGTCAGGACTTGCACAAGAGTCTCAACACCATCTGATGTTGGAGGTCTCTTGCACTAGTCTTGCGACTAGTTAGTGTTAAAAGAAAAAATTAAAATGGAGAAGGAATATTGAAAATATTTACAAGAAAATGAAATAGAGGAAGAAATTAAGGGATGTTTAACAACTACTCATTCACCTAACTTTGCCTCAGAAGGTACTCAATCCATAGCCTTGACACTTTCGGAGTTAATAAGAGAGAGGAGATCATGGTCCATGTGATGTTTATCTACCTGCACAATTAACCAGTAACTTATGATGAACCTAAGGTTCTTATGGAGCTTAGGAAATACATTCATGTTCCATGTTATGTGTATCTTTGTTTACATTTCTGCTAACTGTGAAACAACCAGTCCCAAACTTCAGCCAATCAATCTGTCTAGAATCTGGTGTAACAGAAAATTCAGGGTCAAGCTAGAATAGGCAAAATTTTCCAGAAAAATCAAGAAAACTGCTATACGCTGAGAGAGAAGCAGTTTTTGCCTGTGATATTGATGTTTGCCTACTGGCTGGCATGGAATTGTTGGTCCAAACTTCTTCTTAGACAGTTAGGACCTCCATAGGAAAGGGAGGGAGTGTACTTTTTCATCTGGTTTCTTCTTCCTGGAAAAGCTTTTTTGCTATTAACTTCTTAGATAGGGAGTTTATGAAGAGGAAAAGTAAACAAGAAGGGTGTAATATAACTACTGCCAAGCGAGGCAAGTGTTTTTAGAAAGAGTTTTGAAGTTTTATTACTCTCAAAACATAAAGTTTTGGAGGAATGCTTCTTTAAAAGTGGTGGTCAGGGATCTATGGAAAAGAGTTGGACAATGTGCAAGCTGAAAATAAATAACTACAATAGCCGCTTCAAAATAAAATTTTAGATAAGCAAAGGAATCATTTTAAAGTTATAATTATGGGTAATTTTAATACAGTTATCAATCCAATAGTAGATTGATTCCCACCCACTAACAAAACAATCCCAAAATACAAAAAAGTTGAAATAGGCTTCTTTAACTTTCCAGAAGACCAAAATTATATAGATGTTTAAATCTCTGGAAAGAAGAAGGGAATATTACTTTTATATAAACAAATAACTCAACATATATCAGAATTAATCATATTTGAATACCATCAGAAATCAGTTTAAATAATATATATGAATTCAAAAATATTCTAGTAAAGGCATTACTAGATAATAATCATACTCTTTTGTTAATGAGAATGACAACAAATAATCTGCTCAAAAATTAGGCTCAAGAGCAATGCAGAATAAAAGATAAAAGAATACTAAATCTAACAAATTCTATTGCAGAACAATGGGAGAAGTTCAAACTCTGGATAGAATGTAAACTTTCAAAAATTAATGTATAAATTTTTTGGCAAGAGACTAAAGACTGCTTCCAAAAGCTTGAAAAAGTTTGATAAGAACTTGAAACTCTAATCATTAAGAGTGCATACAAGTGCCTCTAGAAGAAAAGAGCTTACTCTATTTCCAATAAAGAAAAAAAAGTCAAGACAGGATTAGTAATCCCAAAAAAAGATTTTGAAGCATATAGGGAAGCCAACAAGATTTACTTTTTTTTAAGGAAAATCCAAGTTAACTAAGACTTAAAAACTAAAGAGGGTATAGAGAATATAGAAAAGGCTATTCAAAATCTATATAGTATCATGAATCTTTCAATAAAGAATTAGTATCTTCCCAATCATAAAGTAAAATTTCAGAGTAATTAAGAAAGATCATTAAAATAGAACACACTCTTAGAATAATATGCAAGAAAAAAGAAAGTCTTTATATCAGAAAAAAAATCAAGGAAGTTCTAGAAAATAGATGTGATAACCTCAAATCCAATTAGAAACGAATGCTAAACTCAGTCTTGAACTGTAAAAAACCTAGAATTACATTAGACTGGATACTAACCAGAAACCAAGAAGAAAAAGACTATATTGTTACTAATTCTCAAACCATTGGAAGCAAAATTGAAGAATATCACAAACAGACTTTCAAAAAAAGAAACATTAACTTTGAAAGTCTAAAGCCTTCTTAAAAAAAAGAATATCAATCCAAGGAATGGATTGATTCAATATGGTACTCACCATTAATAGAAAAAATTAAAATAGAAGAGCTTGAAGCTATTTTACAATCCTTTCCAAACAATAAGATTGCCAACCCTCATACATCAACTATAAAATATTTAAATACTTAGAAGTCAAAGAAAAAGGAACTTTATGTCTCCTTTTCAACAAAGTCTTAAGTATGAACTGAATAAATAGAAAATATAAAAGCAGTAACATCTATTCTATTTCAAAACTCAAGCCCTGGAAGTGTAATTTAAGCAACACAAAACCTATTATTCTTTTAGAAACAGCTCGAAAATGCTTTATCAAAATCTTTATTAACTGATTATCAACCATCTGTAAGCAATACAAAATTCTAAAAGGTTTAAACTTTGCTGATTTATAAGGAAAGAGTATAGAAAAGCCTATCCATCTGCTAAACAATATCTGTGAAAAAGCCAGAGAAAAGAAAAATGAACTATGGATCTTTTTTCAAGATACTATCAATATATATGATATAATATTTCTTTATATTCTTGAAAAGGCTATAGATCGGATTTGAATTCCTATAACTATCAAGAAGTTTATAATAGACCTTTTTAAAGATAGAAGTTGTAATATCATCATTCCCAATGGACTCTCTAATCCAATAGTAGCAGGGATGATATAGATTAAGGTGAAACAATTTTTCCACTTTTATAGAGAATTTTCTATGATCCATTGCTATGCAAGATTCAAAACAATAGCAACCTAAATTATTCTATAGAAGAAAAATGGGCATACAATTTCAACAAACCTGAGGAAAAAGTTAAACTCTCTTTAAGGCAGATAGTAATTGCTTATAAAAATAATACAACCTGGATTGTCAAATCCAAAGAAAATCTGAAAAAGATTTTGAAAAAAGCAAAAAAGTTCTATAAAGCAAATAATTCTCAGATTAATGTATAAAAGTCAATTCTCCTTACTATTAATCAGAATCTGCAAGTTCCTGGAACCA
The DNA here is from genome assembly GCA_910592055.1 of Acaulospora colombiana. Classification (NCBI taxonomy): domain Eukaryota; kingdom Fungi; phylum Glomeromycota; class Glomeromycetes; order Diversisporales; family Acaulosporaceae; genus Acaulospora; species Acaulospora colombiana. Next base: position 6,721 of record CAJVPT010006990.1, read on the forward strand.
TTCAAGCTGGAACAGAGAATACAATAGTTCATAAAATTAATAAGGAGAATTAGGCTAGATTTCTTGATATCTGGTTAGGACCAAGACAAAAGAATCAGGATATTATCAACCTAATAAAATCAGAATCAAGATAATAATTCAGGAAATAACTAAGAAAAAGTTGATAGAAAAATATACCTGATATATTATCAATAGGTTCATGATTTCAAGAATAGATTATAGAATACAACATGCATATTTAAATAAGAAAACATGCAATAAGCTCATAGCCATGTTTAAAAAAGTATTCAAAAATAAGGCTTTAATCTGTAGAACAATTCCAAATAGTTGTATTTATAACAAAAAAATATATGGTTTCAAAAGTATCTAAGAAATACAACTAGAAAGCCATATACCGGCACTTTTCTGTCAACTCAATAATAATGAGACCTCTGGTATTGTTACTATAATTAGACCAAAACAGAGTCAAATTAAATGTTGGGAGCCTGGTATTATTTTAGAAAATCATATCGACTCTCAAAAGCTAATTAAAGAAAATTTGGCAGCTGCAACACTGGCCTTAATAAAAAGTATACAAATTGTCTTTTAGAGTTGAATATGAAAGAAAACATTTAATTATCAAGGAGATATCCTATCAATTAAATCAATATTATAAGATAATAAAGAATATAAAAAGATCATTTCATTACTATACAAGTATAAAATAATGATTCTATATCAGCTCATCAATACAATTATAATAATACTTAAAAAATAGAGAGCAATTCAAATTCTCTTTAGTAGATACAAGGGACCAGTCCCCTCCTGATACAAAAAAGTTCATGAAAAGACTACAATAACTCAAATCTCCTACAAAACTCTCTATATGGACTCGAATGAACAGTTTACAATATACAGACTGATACATTTTCAACAAATCTAGATAGAAGGAAAACATACTGGGTAGTCTATACCAATACTTTGACAGATACATTAGAAAAGACAATATTTATAAACAACAAATCCCATTTCATGTTATATCAACTAGTATATAACTCTGCTAGTAATTATACTCATCTCCAATTAAATAGAATAGTGCAGTTAATAGAAGTAATTCCATTACAAGTTTACTTTCTTCCACAACTAAATAGATATAACAATCTAAGAAAAAGAAAACAAATTTTTTTGCCAGGAAATTCTATAGACTAGTAGATAAATATATAGTATCAAATAGTGACTCTACCAACTATCAAATCTGTAAAAGTAAAAATTCAAGTGAAAGATTGGAACATTACACTAATAGAACAAGCCATACAAACAGAAGAATATAAAGATGAACTTATAAGTATTCTGAGATATAACAGAATAAATATGGTTAATAAACTTACTTTTTATCTGATTGCTTCTATAAAAAAGGGATAACAGATTGTGAACTCAAGATGGGTTTAGCTTTGATCTTAATAGAGAATAACAAAGTGATTAAACAGTTCTCAGCAGAAGCTTTTACTTGATTATCTGCAACTAGAACTAAAATATTGGCTATTCTTACTGCACTGTATACTGCTCCTCAAAATACAACTGTCATAATTTACACTAATTGTAACATAGTAGTCAAAGTATGAAAATCCATCTGTTCACAAACTGAAACATTAATGAGAAGATGGACAAAGACTATCAACTAGTTACTGTAGAATAATATCAAAGACCTAATAAAGAAAAAAGATCTAAATTTGAAAATCTTGAAGGTTAAAGTCTATAAAACCAACAGATTTAACAATCAAGTAGATTTACTTACTAAACAGATTAGGCAGGAGAATTCAATAACTTGGCATCAGCTATCAGAGCTAGGAAGAGTCTTTACAATAGCCACATGAAGAGAATATACAATAGAGATTAATATCAGAAATTTCATCAAAATGTTCAATAAAAAAAGAATTGGACTAGACTGAACAATACAAAAAAAGATTCAGAATCTTTGGATCCAAAATAATAAAGTTATATATTGGCTAACCTATTAAAATCAGTTCAATTTAATCAATACTTTCAATATCTTTTTCAAGATCAACAAAAATAAAAAAAGTTTCCTAATTAACCTAATCCATAATGAGCTTCCAATTCTACAGATACTTAATAAAAAAGAAACCAGATATGTATACTATAATAACTTGTCCAGTATGTGAACTTCAAGAAGAAATTTTAGAACATTTCTTGGAATGCTCAATCATTAGAGAAACCAGGAAAGACATATAGTAGAAAGAAAACTAAAAGATTTACAAATATATTAGCAAAGAAGTTAAAGATAAAAAAGAAGTCTGACCTGTAATAAATGACTAGACAGACAAATGTTTAAAAGAGATTCAAAAATCTTATAAGGACCTTTTCAATATTATCTATGAATATATAAAATAAGATAAGACTTCTCCTTGAAAAAATATCTCAAATAGTAACTTAAGATTCCATTTGCAACTAATAATGAGTCCCTAAAGTATTTAGTATATAAAATTTTGCAGATCACTTATGTCTTTTTTTGAGAGACCAAATTTATAGCTCTTTACTTTAATAGAAACAAAAGTCAGAAAATACTATAAATCAATAATTTGAATAATGAAAAACAATTGTGAGTAGTTTTTTTATAGTTATTAGTTTAAAAATTTTAATATTTTATAGTAAGAGATATTTGACTTTTGTTCTTGCTTCCCTCTTTAGGGATCCATCTTTACCTGTAACTACATAAAGTATAATTAGAAAGCTCTGTCAAAAGATGTAAGAAAACTTCAAAAAGGAGATTTGGAATAATCACTATATCAAAGTTATGGAATATAAAAAGAAGTAGAAGGTTATTGAAAAAGACAAAAGAAATAAAAGATACAAACACAGATCTAATATACAAATTGGACAGGACTAAAAAGCAGTACTGCTACTTCTGAAGGATTTGAACCTGAAAGGCACTAAAGAAAAAGAAGGAAAGAAGTACACAATGTTATTAAGAATTGGGTTTGTCATGGAATTAAATGATTTGGTTTTTAACTGTAGACAAAACTTAGAATGATCTATAGTAATGACTTGTAGACAATGATTCTATTAATTAGAAGAGTTATTCAAATTAGTAAAGGAGCAAAATATTATTTTTTAGATTGCATTTAGATAAATAGTTTTTCAATAACAAGTAAGTTGGTATATGAAAGTCACAACAATTTGTAAATATTTAGTATATATACAATAAGGATATGCTATGCTAATCTGACTGCGAATAAAAAATACTGTATATATATATATATATATATTAAACTTAGATTTTTCAAAAATTATTAAAATAATTAATTCTATTAATTTTACACAAAATATCAATTCCATAGCTTGAAAGCAATATATGTCATTTTTTTAATAATTATATTATAAAATTTATTTTTTTATTACAGAATTTGATATAAAATTTTATTTTTTTTTTTTATTATTCTTTATATTTCAAAAAAAAATTGTTATTATCAAACTTTTATTATAAAAAAAATCTTTTTAAATTTAAAAAAAGAACTTAGTAAAAAACCATCAATTTCTTTTTTAAGAAATAATTCAATCCTCTCCATTTCTATTGCTATCTATGAAACTTTGATTCTTTTTATATTTTTTTATTATTTATAAATTATGAAATTCAAAATTTTAAAAAAAAAAGTAAACAAAATTTGCATAATAATCACATAATTTAAAGTTTAAAAAATAAAAAACAAGCTAGGAGTGTTATATTTTATAAAATTGTTCAGATATTTGTTAGTTGTAGTAATATAGCTATCTTTGATGGCTTGTTCA
>CAJVPT010006991.1:0-10503 GCA_910592055.1 Acaulospora colombiana
TGGAGTGTGCTTTAATCTTGATAAGATTTAGATCTAATTCTTTTTTTTTTTATTAGGCTCAACATTTGTATCCATAAGGACCAATTTTGTTTCTTTAGCCATCTTTTATGGATTTTTTTGAGATCCTTCTTTACTATAGTTTTCTATTTGGAGATGCAGGCTTGGCTGTTAGTGTGGATCTTAATCTTACAGTTAACTGGTATTACTAGTAATATAGTGACTATCGCTACTAGTTCTGCTCTTGTGAATAAAGGCCAATCAGCTACTTCTACTTGGAACTTGCTTTCTCTTCCGGCTTCTCCAATTTGTATCCATGTTGCATCCATCTTCATATTTTCATTTCTGTAATCAACAATCCTAAATTCTTGATTTCAAAATAGACTTATTATCATTTGGATAAAACCTTCTAGTATCTTGATTTTATTCATTGCCTTGATTAATATATTCAGGCTAATAGTATCATATGCTTTTGCTGTGTCTTGGAAAAGTATCTATAACTCCTTTTTATTTTCTCTTGCTTCCCTTCCTTACAAATGTTATTGAGAATTTGAATTAGTTCTGCTGTACTTTCTCTTGATAATCCTGCATAATTAGATTCTTTCAGGATATTGTTAGTCTTGCAGATATTTTCTAATCTGTTTGTGAGAATTTTGGTAAAGCATTTTTGTGTAATCTTTAGCAATACTATTGATCTGGTGTTGAGGAGTTCACATCCTATAGTTTTGGCTTTGCTATAAGATATACATATATGGCTTTGCTTCTATCCTATTGGAGTAACTTCTCATCTTAAAAAGCAGTTAAGCATCTTTTTAAAATATTCTTTTTTTTCTTGATCCAATCTTTTTAGTATTTTGTAACTAATTTGTTATCTCTCTAGAGCTTTATTATTGAGAAGTCCTTAAAGCATTTTGTATAATTCTTCTTGAGAGATTGGCTTTAGTAGGTCTTTATATCACCTTTTTTTAATATAATCTTTAGGATTGTATTCTTCTTTCCAATCTTCTGTAAGGCTGTCAAAATTGGTATTTTATCTTTTGAATACCTTATGATAATATCTTCTTATTTCTCTTTCATTTCTCTCTTCTTAGTAGTTATATATTACTTTTCTTTATCTTTAATCTTGATTCTATTCAGTGTTATTTTGATTCATTCTCTATCAATCAAAGAGTTTACTATTTTTTTTTATTGTTATGTAAGTTATCACATCTCTATTCCAAGGCTCTTTTGATAGTATCCCTTATTTTTTTTTGCCTTTGTATTCTGACAAGTGAGTTTTAGGCCTTCTATTGTATTCTGTATATTCTTTTTTAATAGTTTTTATAGAATAGAAATGCTATATTGGATGTAATAGTTTTTAATCTGATAATTAGGATTGAAGATAGTGTTGCATTTTCTAATTGTTATGTTAAGAGCTTGCAATTTGATTGAATCATATATACTTTCTGCCTTCTTAAAGAGTGCGAATAGTTGAAGAACCCTCTGATACTTGATGAATTCTGGTCCATGCCTATAATATTTTTCTTGAGAAACAGATAGCTTCTTGGTCATAAGCTTGTTATATGCTGTCCTACATATTTGTTTTTCGAATATCTTCTATATCTTGTTTGTTTGAGCTTCTCTTTTACCTTTTTCAGGTTTTTCATTAAACAATGGATCTATTGCTATTCTGAGTTTGTGATTCAGGCTTTACTAAATATCTTCCTCTGCTCAGATGTTGACCCCTTTATATCAATTCTTTGTTTACTCTTTGTGAGAGGCTTGTTTTTGATATCTCTTGTGAAGAGATTTGCATCATGCATTGTTAGCACTAATATAGTATAATTACTTTTTGTTGTTTCCTTTATACTTTAGTTATTGAATCTAAGTATTGGATAGTTTATAAGGCTTTGAGATATCTATATATAATAAATCTGACTATTGCTAGTAGTATTTTATCTTATTGGAGTTTTATCTTTTCCTTTCTATATCACCTATATGTCAAGAAAGGATCATTTATCTAAAAAGTTGAATAGTGGTATTTCCGGGTATCAAGATGGTTTAAATTTAACTCTAGATATTGATACCCTATATTTTACATGATTGTATAGAACATTAAAGTCTTCTATTACTATTATATGAAAGTCTTGTCTGTTCTTTTCTTTAATGAAGATTTGTACTCTCTTTTGCACCTTCATATTTTATCATTTGTCTGAGGAAATATAGATCTGGATGATATACATCTTGTTCCATTTTATGAGTATATTAACTGCTATCATGTATTCTTCTGCCTCTTCTACTGAAGCTATTTTTTTTTCTAGATCTTTTCTTATCAAGAGACTAACTCTGCACTATATAGAGTATCTTTATTGGTACTATAAAAATGCTTAAAGGTCTTTTGCTTCCAGAAGGCCCATTTTGCCTTTACATTGATTAGTTTTATTTTATATAGCTCCATTATTCCAATACCATGTTTCTGCATTTTTTCTATAATACTATATTAGTTTGTACTATTAATAATATCTCTAATATTGTATCCTTATTCTAATTACTCTTTTCTGTATATCTTTCTCTTTTGTTTTTTCTATCTATTTATTTTTTCCATTTCTCTCTAGAAATTTATCTTTTTCTATTTGCAAAAAAGTATCAAGATTTTGATCACTTTATTGCCATCTACTATTATTCTTCTCTATTTATTATGCTTTGTTCTTGTTTTACATTTTTAACTTGGGAATGATGGGCTGACATTCCTTTTCTTTCTGTAATTGAACTGATGTACCTTTTTTAAAAGTGGTTAACCCTTCTTTTGAGTGGACCTTTCTCTAGTTTGTCTAGTTGTTTACTAAGCTTCTCTAATATTTTGCTCAGATAGGCTACCTCTGAATCTTGCTTTACAGTTGATCTTAGGTTTCTTGTTTCCCATTTTGTTATTTGTTTGTCTTTGATATCACCTGATATTCAAAGCTTTATAATTTGTTTCTGAAGAATATTGTGAAGCCTGGTGTGGAACTTGATTTGCTTTCTAGTGTCTTCACCTCCCTAGTAGTTTCCTATTGCTATCAGTTACTGGTAGTATAAATCTCATTGTACTTCTTCTATTTTCTAGCTGACTATTGTTTCTTCTAAGTCTTACTGCTAGTATAGCTTCTTTTTCAGTTACTATAATATCTTTATTACTTTCTCTATCTCTACTTGCTCTATCTCAGCTTTTGCAATCTTGTTTCCTTGCTTCTTTAATCATTATATATGCATTGTCTAACCTAGCAGGATCAGCTGATACCTTGTGATAATAATAATTCTTTACACTCTATCCTAGCCCTTGATTGTTGATCTTTATTTGGTACTGGAGTGCCTCTCTTAGATCTTTTTTATTCTCAAAGTACACTACTGCATAGTTTTCTGATACTAAGGTGATCTTGTTTTTTGATATATAAAAGGCCTTAGCCTTCATATGGTTTAAGACTTCTTCTATAGATTTTGTAGATAATCTATCAACTCTATAAAGTCTTAAGGAGTATTTCTTTCTCTCTTTTAGAATCTGAGTAATTTCTTGATCATCTTGTTTCTTGTGAACTATCACAGACCATACTTGATTGAATTTTATCTTGATCACCCATTCCTTATCCAAGTTGATATATTTTTAGTAAGTATAAAGGTTGAACTCTGAACCATTTTTGATAGAAAGATATTCTATATTTGTAAATATTGATAATCTTTTCAAATTTTTTCATTGTTTATCTAATCACAAGTTTGTCAAGTTTGTGATCTTTATCTATTAATATAATATATTTTGATCTATTTTTAACTGATGTAAAGATTTCTTGCTTGAAGAACTTTTTGTTCTAAGCATATCTTTGGAAAGCTGGTCATGTACTCATATCTTTGTCCATTCTTCTAAGTGTAAAGTTCTCAATTTTTTTTTTGGTAACAGATTCCAGACATCTTGCTACATCTTCTTCTTCATCAAAGCCAAATGTAATTCAATGGTTGCTATTAATAAATTCTATTTTGAAGGAATTCATTTACTTAGCTATTTTTAGAGCTCCTTTGAGATATGTAATTCTCTCTTCTCTATTTTTTTCTAGTAACATGGCTTGGAGTACCTCCATCTTGATTGATCCTTGTTGTTTTATGAAAAATAGATTTATTGTTGTTTCTTGAATCCTGTTTCTTGTATTATAAGACATGCTATCTGTAATACAGCTTCTCTGCATTGTTTTTTTTAATATTTCTATTTCTATTTGTTTCACTATTGCTCTATTCTCTATTATGACTTCCTTAATAGAGTGTGTGTCTTCAAGTTCTATAGTAGTTATTTGAACTTCCATTGGGAGTGCTTTCTATTATAGAAACTTCAACTTGATTAGAGCTTAATGTCTGTATTACTGACTTGCTTATCAATATATTATATACCTTTTCTTCTAACATAGATGCTTTCAAATCTTCCTTTTTACCTTGCTCCTTTTCTTAAAAAGTGAGGATATATTATCACAGCATATGTTTTTTTGTTTATATCAATAGGTCTATCCTCAATAAGTTAACAATAATATTATCTAGTATTGAGGAAACATGTATTGATTTAGCAGAAATGTAAAGTTGATTAATTGCTGTTGGTCTCAACTTATACTATATAATTCTTGTTTCCCAGAGTATTTGCTGAAAATCTTGATAAGAAGTTATTTTTTCCAATACTTTCAATAGCTTCTTTTCTTTTTTCTCTAGAATTCTAATTTTTGTTTGTTCTTTTATTGACATGTTGTTATGTGATACACAAAAAATTTAATACATATTGTTATTGTATAAGTGTCTTTTTAATCGTGATCAGATAAATACTATTATGTATTATTTTTCTGTTTAGTGTATATAACAATAAGTTGCTATATTGATATTAGGGAATCTAATGGTATGTGACTTTTATATATTTACTTGTTCAGTATTTGTTTATTAATATGTAACTGATTGCAATTAACTATTGATCTTGCTTTAGATAACACATTCTGCTTAATCACACATGTTCTAGTTTATTGATCTGTCACGTCCTACTTTTTGTTGTAAATTGATCAACTTGCTTTGATACATGTCAACCAGGTGAAAAATTAATGTATTTGTATTTGCATGATATGAATTAGTTGATCAGAAGTTGTTGTATTGTTACAATCTTTTAGCTATTTTACCAAAGAGACTGGATTTTAGTTAGCTTTGAGGTTGTACTGATTTATCATTGTAATCTATTATATCTGAGACTTCTCTTAGTACCTAAAAAGGTATTAACATACACTGACCTGGCTAAGAGCTTTGTGAAGTTGAATCTCAAGAAGCCTACTGTAAATTAGCTTGTTTTTGCTTTTTCTTCTTTCTAAAAGCAAAAATGATCTAGGGATATCTATTTTTTAAACTGAGTAAAACTCTTTTTCTATTGTTGTAAAGTATATTTTGTTACTTAGAAGTATATGGTTATATTCTCTGAGGCTTGCTCTTGTGTAGAAGAGTTTTTGTAAGTTTTTCAAGAAAATTACTAAAAAAAGAAATTTTTTGAAAAAATGTGAATCAATAGAAAGAGTTTTTTTAAATTAATAAATTTTTGATTTTTTCAATAAATAATAATTTATTTTTGCATGCTAATATATATATAGTTAAAAATATTTATTATTTTAATCAAGTAGAATTTACTTAATATTCTTTAAAGTAGGATAAATATTTTTTATATAATATAAATACTATCTAATATAATTTTTTATATTATTAAAAAATACATTTTATATATAACCTTTAGTGCAATATCATAATAATAATAATTGTTAATTACTATACCTTTTAATGAATATTTTCTATTTTTTAATAATACAATTTGTTCAATAATTCCAAGAATAAAATTTATATTATCTATACATTATAAATACTATTGTTTTAAATTTTTAATTTTAAAAAGTAAAGTACTCTATATATATTTTTTAAAACAATACTATATTAATAAAATTTTATTATTTTTATATTCAGTTAAAAAACATAATTCATTATGCTCTTTAGTAATTAGTATATATTATTATTTTTTTTTTAAATTGCTGGCTCAGCCTTGCTTTATTTGAATTTGGTAGAAGGTTACATGTGTCTATACTGTGATTACATTTGTTTATTAAATAAAGCTTAATAAGAAGAAACCTATTTTATGGCTTGTTGCTATCCTTTAAGGGGAACTAACCTACCAAGGCTGGACTAGAGCTATACAAAATTTCCAATAAACGGTAAGGGGTTGTGATCAATCTAATACTATTATGAATATATTTGTTAACTATATTGATAAATTGTTCTTTTATATATTTCTCTCTTTCTTCTACTAATAGATTTGATATGATAGTGCTATATTTGTGTAGCTTTTTCAAGGCTCTTGTGATATCTTGTTGTTTTTTCCAATTGTGAAAGTCTTTATATCTTTTGTGCCATATTTCTTGTAAATGCTTGATGATCTCTTGAATGAATTCTTGGAGGCATACTTTTCTTGTATTTCAATTGAAAATTAACTCACTAATCATCTTGATTGTTTCTTTTAGAATGCCTCCTCAGATGGTAATTTCTAGGTATTGTTTATAATATAAAGTAGTATTGATAGAGTACTTTGACAAAGTGTCTTTGGTTTTGTTATGTTTATTGAATTTTGTAATACTCTTTTTTATGGTTTCAATGAAAAAGTTGCCTGTTGTATGCTGATGTGTTTAATAGATAAATGGATATGTATTGGATTCTTTTTGATCACATTTTATGTATTTGATATCTTTATATAGTTTAGGTGTTCTACTGAAGAGTTTAGCTTTTGTGGATAGTTCTTAATTCCAAAGTAGTAATCTGAATCTTCTTTACTGTTGATTGTTGTTTTTTAATTATAATTAAATTTTTTTTTATAAATCTAACAAAATATTAAATTTCAATCTAATTGTAAATAATTATTTTTGAATTTATTTAGATCAAATATAACAAATTTTATTTTTTATAAGTAACTGTTGTCAATTATTGATTTTTTTTTTTTTTGAAATGACAACTCAATCTTATTTTATTAAATTTTTAATTTAAAGTTTAATATAAAAATACAAGAAATAGAAACTAATAAAATGTTTTTACAATTGTTTGCAAGCTATTAAAATTTTATGCTATACTATTACTTTAATACTATAGACTAGTTACTCTTTAAGGATTTCTTTAGTCAAGAACATATTGCCTATTTTTTAATTGCTTTCAGTATCACTATATTGTAAAATCCTAACTATTCCAATTCATCAAATGGCTTGTTATCAAAAAAAAAATACTTGGATTAATATAATTTGCATACTGAAAAAAAAATTAATTGATTCTCCTAGATTCTCCTGATACATACGCTCAGATGAAATATATTAATCTAAAAAAAAAAGTTAATCCCCTATATCTTACCTACTATATAAATTCAACTTTGTTATTAAAACTTGTTTTTTGAATATTTATCTATTTGACAAAGCTAAAAAAAGAATCTAGTAATAGCCAAAAGTAGATAATTATAACTATAAAACCTAGTTGTAGTATCTTATAATCTTTATTATAATCAGATCAACTTTTTCTTAAAAAAATTAATAATATGAATAGAAAGTGTCTTGTATCTATTCATATTAACTTAATAATTTATGGTAAATTCCAGATTCTTATGGACTAAGGAAATATATTTAGATATATTATATGATCAATAGAAACTTGTTTACATTCTTTTACTAATATAAGCTTTATTTGTTTAATTATAGTAAAGGAAGTCAAAATCTAAGATTAAACTAATATAAAAAAAATTCCTTAAAAAAATCTAGAAAGAAATATTATTAGAGTCCAAACAATGATAAAAGAATAGATATACAGTAAGTCTTTCATTATTATAATAAAGCTCTATAGTATTTCTTTATAATATAAGATAATGATACATTAGTTCTTCTTCTTTTTAAAACTTTCTTACCATTGATAAGAAAGGTGTTGTTTTGATTTTTATAATCATTATAAGACAAAGTTTGTTTGAAGAGGAATATAAACAAGAAGTAAAAGAAATAATAATAATTCTTGAAGTTTTTTCAAATTAATTTAAGGAGAGTAGTAAGACTTTATTAATATAAAAGCATGAAATCTTTTTATAAAAGTCTTTTTTATATATAATTAGAAAATCAGTAGAAAGAATTGTTAGTAATCATTCAGTTGAAAAAAATGTTTCACTCTTTCTGCTGATCCTTTAACTATACAAAAATGACATTCACAAGAAGTTTTAATACTTCTTTGCTAAAAGAGTCTTATTACTTTCCTTAAAGCAACTTAAAGAGTTCTTTTTAAAACTTTCTTATCTTCCCTATATCTTATTTACAATCTCTTTTGGACAAACTGGACTCTTGTGATCTGCAAAGTTCAGCTCCCATCTTTACTACCAATAGCAAGAATGTTTTTAAAGAAAAAAGATCAATAATGAAGTATCTATTACCTTTCAACTACAGTAGAGAAACAATAGAGGTTTTGTTCCAGTTATAGGACTTATTTTTCTATTTTTTGACTGATATTATGGCCTCTAAGAGCTACCTTTTTCATGGCTTTCTAGAGAATTTTGTTTACTCCAGCTTGACCCTAAAATTTTGGATAGTACAGATTTCACTGATTTTGATTGGTTGACATAAAACATGTTGGACAAGATTAATAAACAAGCTCTTATTGGTCATTTCATGTGTCTGAATACATTTTCTCAGCTCTATAAGAACCTGGGTCTACCATAAATTATATACTGTATGTTGGTGCGAGTAGATACAGAACATATTACTGATATATTATTGGATACAAGAAAGAGTTCATTTGATCAAAGTAAAGGTCATAAGATGCTCAATTAACCTTTTTTCAAGTTAGAGTCACCTATATATTGATTGTATGTCAAGTAGATTTCAAACATCTACTGCTTAGAAAAGTTTAAATTAAAGAAAGCATAAAGCTATTAAGGATACATAATAGTAAAGCTTATATGCAAAGCAACCTAAAAAGTTGTTGTCTTATCTTCAAAAAATCCTAAGTTGGAAGACTGGAAGGTTAACATTATTACATTAATCAAAACTTGAGTCCAAAAATATCAGCAGTGATGTATAAGCTGGCCTAAATATTTGAAAAATCCTTGTTAATTATTAATATTAATGGCTATCAGTAGGATATATTGATTGCAAAGTTAGGTGCTGTTCTTCTTATAATGAACTAAATCTGAAATAATATATACAAATAGATAAGTATATACATATTTAGATAAAAATAGGTTTAATTGATAATATTGTTAAAGGTTAAAGAAGTCAGACTGAGTTTAGAATTTTTGCTGTGGTCACATGACTGATAATCATGATACGATTAAAGCTTATATGAAACAATCAATTGCTGATTATCACCATCTCCTTATAAGATAAAAGAATGCGTGAACAATCTATTCATGTTAAAAAGGTAAAAAACTATGAGCTGAGGTAATAGAAAATTAGCTGACTACGAAGCAATTTATGCATGACATAATACTATAATAGTCATAATGATTATGTAATAGTTCTATATATAAAAATATATAAATATAACTTCTTCCAATGATTTAATAAAATGATAAATCTTAAGATGAATCTTTTGGATAGATTGTTATAATAGTAAAGTTATAAGTAGTTTTAGGGAAAACTATCTTGAGACTCACCCAAATATTTTTATGTCTCTGCCTTGATTTTTGTGTTTTATATATATGATAGAAGAATAGACTCTTCTATCCACAGGTTATACAAACTTTTGGTCATTAGTAACAGACTCACCAATCAACCTATTACAATATATTGGAAGACTTTCAAGTTGATCATATGGATATCAATATACTACCTGGGTCTTCCTGATTACTTTCTCTCTACAAGCCTTAAAACTGTAAAGTCTCCCTTTTAGCCTTCAACTTATCTTCATAAAGACTCAATAAAAGTTTTCTTCTTCAAATCTTTTCATAGAAAGAACCTAAACAAGACAGATATGTATTAAGAAACAAAATTGATACTTTTTTAAAAATATACATAATTGTTTTATTTTCTTTTTTATTTTTTCTATTTTTATTTTCATGACATCAGCATATTCTAAAGATGTTAGTTTTTCTTTAATAAAAGAAAAGGCAATAAGCCTCAAAGTAGTTTTAGGAATAGCTTTAGCTTATTATAATCTTTATCATCTCTAAAATATATCTATGTACTCATATATATAATATATATATATAATTTGAAAAACAATAAAGTTAGACATGGACATATCAAAAAAAAAAAAATGTTAATAACTATTGATATATCTTTTATATTATCAATATAATATTTAATAATTTTTAAAATATCTCATATAAGTAAGTTACTTGAGTTAAATATTATTAGATAAAAGATATTTTTAGAAATAATTATTGAAACATGATAATAATTTTATTTTATTTTTTTTTTTTTAACCCGCAGTCAGGTTAGCATGGCATGTCTTTATTGTATATATACAAAGATATTTACAGGATAT
>CAJVPT010006992.1:0-10503 GCA_910592055.1 Acaulospora colombiana
ATTTTATTATATTTATTTATTTATCAAAAATATATATAAATACAAATATTCCCTTAACTTAAATAAAAATAATTTTTATTATAAATTATGAAAAAACTTTTTCTATTGATTTTTTGTTTACATATAAAAAAGATGTACAAAAAATTTTTTATTTCTTTATTAATAAAGTCTTAGCACTATTCCTAAATCAACTTGAAGTTTTACTTTAAAAGATATTTTCAATTCTTTTTCTTGTTTATATTTATCTTTAAACAAAAACTTGATTTTCTGTAACCTAAAAAAGTTAAAACCATATTTTTTACTTATAGCAAGAAAGTTCTATAAGAAAAAAAAACAATAATATAGTATTTAAAGTTTTTCATATTAAAGTATATTTATAGATATCTTTTGCAATAAGAAGTAATAAATATCAAATTATATTCTCAAAATAGTTGACTATTGTATTTTTTCTTTTATATTTATTTAAATTTTTTGATTTTTTAGAAAATTTGCCGATCTCAATTTGACTTTAAATTTTAAATAATATAATTTATTGTAAAATATAATTGATGAATATAATACATAATTCAATAATGTTATTAGTAATAGAAAGGGTTGATTAATATTATATTACTACTCCACTTCTTTAATTTAGTTAATTTATAAATTAAGCTCTATGAGATCAATAAGATATAAGTAACAAGTTTTTAAAAATTATTGTTTTTTCAAGCCAAGATCTTTTTTTTTTTTATTATTTCAATTAAATAAAATTTAAAATCAAAGTCTTTTTTTAATTCTAATTAAGTAATAAGATCAAATAGTTTTTAGTTTATGCTAAGTTTCAATTCCTTAATTACAATTAAGAATATATTTTCTCAAAAGTTGTTAAAAAATATTATAATTGATAAAAATCCCTTTGCTATTTACTTTTTTATTATTACAAGGCAAAAAGATGATTAGTGAATTCAATTTTTTGGATAATAGAAGATGTTCATCAGTAAAAAATTTTTAATTATATATACAGTAACTGCTGGAAGATATAATATTGAAACAATATAACATTATTTCTACTGAATTATATAAAAACCTAGGTTCCATTATAAGTTATCTGTTTTTATAGATAAATAAAAAATTACTACTCAAAAAAGTTGAAATTAAATATATTATTAGAAGTAAAGATTTACACTAGATGATAAGTCTTTTCAGATGGCACTTAAAAAGGAAATTAAGATCAAGAATGAATAAGTTTCTTAGATAGTCAGAAGAAGAAAGGATATTTCAATCTAATATTTTTTATTGAGAAAAAGTCTTGAGAAGCAGATTTTTGAAGAAAGCTAAAAAATTTTATTATTTTTTTTTCTTTTTGTTTTCATATTCATTTACTTGAACATTTTTAAATATACTTCTTCCACTTTTTTTCAATTATCCTTTTGTAGTTTCCTATATTCCAATAATTTAGTAGAACATTCAACAATAATAATTTACTAGTGATAAAGTAATTGATTAGAAGGAAATTTATCCAAAGACTATTATAGAGTAAAATATTGTCTTTAAGGTCAAACTTAAAGGCAATTATTGTTTATGATGAGCTTGTTAAATTTGATAGAAATTTTAGCTATGTTGCTTGAGTGAAAATATATTCATATTTTCAATTGATTAATAAACTATGATCTAGCTTGGCTATGAATACTCAAAAAAATAATAATATATAAAAATGAATTAATTATCATTTGAAAGTCAAGACGTTTATTAATATAAAAACATAATTATAAATAAAAAAGAATAATAATTCTTATTTAAATCACTTAAAATAATATCTAAAATTTTAATCTCGCATAAATATAATTAACCTAACAGTAAATAATAAAATAAAAATATTTGTTACTGTAGATTTAAAGAAATATAAATTTATGGAGTCACAATTAAATTTGTCTTTGAAGTGTGATTTCCTAGAAACTTCTTAATATACAAAATAAGAGATAATACACATTATTCAATCTAATATTCATTATTGGACATTTTGTTGATGACATCAGGTTCTTCAACATCCTTAAACAGACAGCGTATAAATTAATGGAAAATTTTTACATAGACTACAAACAAGATTAATGCAACAAGAACAATGATAATAAGGGCGGTTATTAACCGATTAGTTGCCATACTAAAATTGTAAAATTAGATCAGTCATGACAAAAAATAAAATAATAAAAAGCGCATCTGTTATTGGATTCTTACCGACGAGTCATATTGTTGAGGGTGCGCGTAGCTTTGTCAATGTAGGAATCTGCCTCCATCAGCTGGAATAAATATTTAACAATGAGTATAGTATTAAAAGCGATTAATAATATAATATATCACATACCGTGTTCCTTGTGTGTAAAATTTGTTTTCTTTGTCTACGAATATCTTCTAAAACATTAGATCCAATAATTTCTGCAAAAAATATTCATTAATAGTGAGCATTAAATAAAATCGGAATTTAATTAATAATAATTAATGGAACGAGGATAAACCTGTTTCCAAAGCAATTCTATGACTATCTTGTAGGCGTCTGCTACTATCAGCTAGTCTTTCAGTTCCACTCAAAAGTTTGGAACGTTGGTTCATCGACTCACTATCAAGGTCGGTACCATTAGATCCAGCAAGTAATTCATCTCGATCTGAAGTTCCTGTAATTCGTGACCTAGCAGCCCTCTACAAAATCCCAATTTTACTAAATATTCAATAATTCTCCAATATTCTCGACAAACTTATATATCAAATGCAATGAATCTTACCAAATCACGTTTCAACTTTTCCACATTACTTTTATAAACTCTCACTTTAGCCTGAAGGCGGGCACGGGTTGCGGTCGGTAAATTCATAACTTCCATTTCCATTTGAGCAACCTAATGTCATTCGGATATTAATGATTCATTCTTTATTTTCTTTTTTTTTAAAATATATTAAATGCATAACATACGATTTCCTCAGCTTCTTCAATTTCACGTTCAGCTGCACGGGTTGTAGCTTTACGCTTTTCTAAAGGTTTTAAAATGCGTACGAGTTAACTCCAATATCTTCGTCGAGAAAATGATGTCGAAACAAGCAAAATATAAACCTCCTGACTGTGATGGAAGAGTAACATTTATTTTTTGTAAAATACTCTGAGAGATTTGCTCAAAGTCTTGCTCATATTGCTCAAAAAGTTCCGACCTGGTAATATCCATTGTAAATGAAACAAATGTGGAATTTGTTGTATGTCGAAAAGTAGAAAAAATTTTAATGGAATCAATTTCTTATAATCACATTGTTGTAAAAGATGTAAACATATACTAGATATAGCAAATCGTTTTATATCATATCTACCACGTGACAAAATTTTTTATAGGTCAAACCAATTTCATTAATTTTCCCGATTAACTATTCCGCCACACGGAAGGTCTAAGACTATTTCTAATTTAAGCATCAATAGAAAAAAATGAATATTACTCAATTTAGCAGATTGACGGTCTTTAAATTTCGACCACAATAATCAGTCTTTGCTTGATGTATCCAGGACAACAGTACAAACAACAATACGGCTCAGGCTCCCAGCAACCTACAGCACAACAGAATCCACAACCACCACCATATTATCAAACTCCACCTCAACCATACCCATATCAACCACCGCCTGGCGGTTATGCCCCCTCCGGTTTTCCGACTGGAGGTTATGCACCTCCTCTAGGTCCACCACCAACTTATCCCGTTCCATATCAACAGTATCCTCCCCCTCCATATCCTAACCCGTATTATAATAACTCTGTGCCATACACGTCGACTCCACAACCTGGTGTGGTTAATTCAACGTATCAAAACTATCAGTTAACGGGACGAAAAAAGGCTTTGCTAATTGGAATCAATTATTTTGGATCTCAATTTCAATTAAAAGGTATTTATTATTCTCTGCAGTTCATAGATGCAGATATTATGATTAACTGCCTTTCAATCTAATTATACCCAGGTTGTATTAATGATGTCAAGAATATAAAAGAATTTCTGGTCGCAAATTATGAATTCCGTGAAGAAAATATGTTGATCTTAACGGATAACCAGTCAGATCCAAAGAAGATCCCTAACAGGGCCAATATTATAGCGGCCATGAAATGGCTAGTACATGATGCCAGACCAAATGACTCGTATGTTATGTTTCATGATACACAGAACGCAATTGTGTTGTATATACAGTATATGATTCAAATGTTTAGTTGATATTAATTAATTTTACTTACTTATTTTCTACAGTCTGTTTTTTCACTACAGTGGTCACGGTGGTCAAGTAGAGGATCTTGACGGCGACGAAGACGATGGATTTGATGAGACAATTATGCCGGTCGACTTCCAAACAGCTGGACAGATTGTTGATGATGTAAGTCCTGCTCTATTCATATCATTACACATAATTTAACATTATTTAACGTTATTAATTTTATGTGTCATGTTTTAGGAAATGCACGACATAATGGTGAGATCACTTCATAAAGGTAAATTTTGCTTTGTTGCATCATTGACTTTGCATGATCCCGTAATAATACGCGATTTCTTTAGGTGTAAGGTTAACAGCCATTTTTGATTCGTGCCATTCTGGAACTGCACTTGATTTGCCATACATATATTCAACACATGGAGTAGTTAAAGAACAAAACATTTTGGCTGATGGAGGGAATACGCTTATGAATGTAGGAATGTCGTACCTTCGGGGTGACATTGAAGGAATTAAAACAAGCATAATGGCATTTGGGAAGAAAGCGACATCTGGAAGAAAAATAAATGAGCAAAACAAACACACGAAAGCGAGTGAGGCAGACGTAATCATGTTCAGTGGGTTAGTGCTTTTCATTTTATCATATATATATATACTGTATATATAATTTATGATGCTGAATTATTTATTTATTAAACAGATGCAAAGATGGACAGACATCCGCGGATGCTAATGAGGCAGGTCAAAATACCGGAGCCATGTCATACGCCTTTATAAAAACGTAAATATATCTTTTACTTAATATTTTATATTTGAGAAGAAAAAGCAATCAACAATTTAACTATATATATTATAACTAAATTAATATATGTTAGACTAAGCAAACGTAAGCATCTTTCATATCAACAATTGTTAATTGGAATTAGAGATGAGCTTTCAGGAAAATATACACAGAAACCTCAACTCAGCGCGTAAGTTATTGTCATTTATAATAAGCATGTTCCCGATTTTCAATTAAATAATTTGATCCCTTATACCTCAGGTCACACGAAATGGATATGAGTCAAATGTTTTTGATGTAGAATCGCTATTATATCTCTTAGAAATTATTTATAACTCTTATATTGTTACTCGCTGCAAATAAACACTTGCTTATCATTATATATTAGACAAGGACGTCTTGTAAATATTGTGCTATGACCGGAGTGATCAAAGTCTTTATTATATCTTTTATTGTCAATTTAATATCAGATAGTTTTAGAACTCCGTGTTACATACGCACTGTATATATTGTTTGCATTTTAAATAATAGTTATTTGATTATTTTTATTATCAATATATTAATTATTATTGATTTTAATAATGAATTTTTTTTTTTTAATCCACAGTCATGTTATTATGGCATATATTTATTAGAAGTATTAAATATTACAATCAATATTATAATGACTTTCATATAACAACTAACTTGTTATTGTATATTAATAACTAAGAATTACATTACTTAAAAAATATGAAAAATTTTATTAACCTAATTTAGTTAAACAAAACAAAGTCCACAACTATATACTTTAAGTTAAATTTATAAATAATAAAAAATTTTTTTTTTGATTTCGCACTTTAATCTTTAATTTTAAAAACAATTTATCATTATTGATTATTTCAAAATCAATAAATTATTAAAATATATTTATATTTATTAATTTTTTTTTAAAAAAAATATTTTATTGAGATACAGTATTTGAAAAAATAATTGAAAATTTTTTAAAAAATATAAAATTAAAAAAAATATATTTTATTTTATTTTTTTTTTTTTAAACTATGATTAGATTAATATTATATATTTATTAATTATTAAGAAAATCAATAGAGATATATAAGACTATTATATTATGATTAAACTAAATCTCATATTGACTCACTTATCAATAGTTTTCAATTTTCAAAAGAGTTTTAGTCTCTAAGTATAGCCTTGGAAACAATATTTCACTCTATAGTAGATTTTGAATGAAAATTTTTCTAATTTACACATTATTAACAAATTATTATTACTTATTATTTTTCAAAGAACTAATTCCAAGAAATTACAATAGAAAAAAAAAAAAAAGAAAAAGATATCTAAAAATATACAAATGTATTATATTAAAGAGAAAGTGAAAAAAAAAAAAATAAATGTGTTTCATATCCTTTAAAAAATTTTTATTAAAACTTTTTTTTTATTAAAATCTAATTATTTTAAGATATCTTTTTTTTTTTTACTATTTAAGAAACTTATTTATCTGTAATCTTAATATTTTTTTATAACTATTGAAAGTATTTATTATTTACTTAAATCCAATGTCTTGCTTGATATTTTTTTTTTTTTTGATATTAATTTTATATTTATTAGTACAAAAAATAATAAATCATTAATTCTTATGTAACCTTTCAGTCATGTTATATAGCTTCCAATATCTTTTAACAATCATGCCTAATTAAAGAAATTTTGTTAGTAATCATTTTTTATTACTCAAAAAATCAGATTTTCTAATAATTTTTTTACCTTATAATAATAAGAGAAGTAAAATCAATGATAGTAATTTTCATTAATTAGAATATTATTATACAATATTTGGGCAATTATTCTTGAAGGCGATCAAAATATTAAATATGATTTTTTCGGCCCCCATTTTTTAATAATACGTATATAATGCAAATTTTAGGATCACAATTATAAGGTCCGAAAAATCCCTGTCCGCCTTCGAAAATAATTACCCATTTGAAGAAATACATTTTCAATTTTGAAAAAAAGTAATGATGCATAATCTTTTACTTTTTAATCTTATGCCTGACTAGAATAAGGAAATAATCTTTTTTATATATTTTATTTAATCAGAATAATAAGAAATTAAAGAACTCGGCTTAAATAAATAATTATCTTTTTATTATCTAAAGAATTTAATATCTACCTTAATGATCTTATATATATATTTTTTAATTTGATTATACTTCATTTGGAGAAGTAAAAGAGTTTATATTAGTGATTTTTTTTTTCATCAATAATATTATCAAAATATATAATATGATCAATAAAAACTTGTTTATTCTACATCAAATATGTTTTATATTAATCAATTACTTTTAATAAAAGCTATATTGAATTTATATCACTTCAAAATTTAGAATCTAACTGAAATAAGTAAAATTCCTTAAAAATTCTAAAAAATGTATAACTCTAAAAAGTAGAAACAATAAATAAGAAAATTTTTAAGTTTAGATTTATATTCATATATCTATTTACTGCACAAAACTTCTAGTTGTATTTTTACTTCAAGAAATAGATTTTTAGTACTTTATACTTGATTTTTTTTTTTTTTTAGAACTTTCTTACTTTAAGTAAAAAAAATATATTTTGACTTTTTTTAATTATTGAAGCCTAGTTTTTGTGTAAAAAGAAATATAAACAAAAAAAAAAGCTGAAAAATATTCTTGAAATTATTTTTTAAGTTGTTTTAAGAAAAGTAATAAGACTTTATTAATATAAAAATATAAAACTTTTTGCAAATATCTTTTTTGTATATTGTTAAAAAATCAATAAAAATGTTTTTTTATATCTTATAAATTAATTTTTTTTTAAATCTATAATCAAGCTAGTATTGTATATTTATTAATTATTATAAAAATTGATAGAGATATATAAGGCCATTATATCATAGTTAAACTAAATCTTGTATTGTCACACTTGTCAATGACTTTCAATTCTCAAAAAACTTTAGTCTCTAAGTGTAATCTTGGAGACAATATTTCATTCTATAATAGATTTTGAGTGAATAATTTTTTAATTTACCCATTATTGCTAACAGGTTGTTGCTATTTTTTATTCTTTAAGAAACTGTTTTTAAAAAACTACAAAAGAGAAAAAAAAAGAAAAAGAAAAGAGGAATATTTAAAAATACACAAATATACTTATATAAAAATAAAAATTAAAATAAAATAAAAGTATTTAATTTCCTTCAAAAGATCTTTGTTAAAAACTTCTTCTTATTAAATGTCAACCCTTCTAGGATATTCTTTTTCTCCCTGACTATTTGAGAAACTTATTTATCTATAATCTTGATTATTTTCTTGTGACTGTCTAAAATACTTATTGTCTACTCAAATCCAATATTTTGCTCAATGCTT
Source organism: Acaulospora colombiana (assembly GCA_910592055.1). Classification (NCBI taxonomy): domain Eukaryota; kingdom Fungi; phylum Glomeromycota; class Glomeromycetes; order Diversisporales; family Acaulosporaceae; genus Acaulospora; species Acaulospora colombiana. The sequence continues at coordinate 8,366 of CAJVPT010006992.1, forward strand.
TCTTTTTTTCAGTCTTGATTTTGTATTTATTCATGTAGAAGAATAGAATAACTGATAATAGATCCTAGGCTCTTATGTAGTTTGTTAATTATGTTATGTAACTTTTGATATCTTCTAGTAATTATACTTAGTTAAAATTTTTTACTAGTAAATATCTTCTATTATCAAAAAAGTCAGATTCCTCAATAATCTTTTTGCTTTGTAATAGTAAAAAGGATAAGATCAATAGATATCTAGAAAAATATATTTTCAATCCTAAAGAAGAGCAATACTTTATATTTCTTTGCTTTTCAATTTTATAGGCTGACTAGAATAAGAAAATAATTACCTTCATATACTTTGTCTAATCAGAATGATAAAAAGTTAAAGATTTTGATTTGAACAAATAATTATCTTTTCACTATCTAGAAAATTTAATATCTATTCTAATGGTCTAATAATTTCTTTGCTTTTATTACACATTATTTGAAAGAGTGGAGGAGTTTATACCATTGATTTCTCTTTCTTTTACAAATAATGTCATCAAAATATGTGATATAACTAGTAAGAGCTTTTTTATATTTTACTACCAATGTGTTTTATGTTAACTAATTATCTTTAGCAAAAGCTATGTCAATTTTGTATCACTTCAAAATTCAGAATCAAGTTGAAGTAAACAAAATTCATCAAAAACTTTGAAAATAGAATGACTCTCAGAAGGAAACAACTATGAAGAGAATAGTTTTCAGGTTTAGGCTTTGTTTATCTATCTATCTATTACAAAACATCTCTAGTTATATTCTTGCTTTAGACAATAGGTATTCAATACTTTATTATTGGCTTTTCTTTCTTTTAGAACTTTCTTATCATAGATAAAAAAAAGTATTTCTTGACTTTTCTTAATTACTGGAAGTCAAATTTTTGTTTAAAAAGAAATATAAACAAGAAAGGAAAGTATAAAGAACTCTTGAAGTTATCCTTCAAGTTGTTTTAAAGAAAGTAATAAGACTTTATTAGCTTAAAAGTATAAAGCTTTTTTGCAAATATTCTTTTTGTATATTGCTAAGGGATCAGCAGAAAAAGTATTATATTATTTATAAATTAATTTTTTTTCAAATCTATATTATATATATATAGTATATAGACTTGTGGATCTATAGCATAATGGTAGTGCTTCCAGGTTGTATTTACAAGGTCCAGAGTTGAATACTATATGAGGGTCAATGTAAAAATAAGTCACAGGTGGTAAAAGATCTTACCTATTCCATAATAATAATCAAGTATTCCAATAAGGCAATAAGAAGAATCCATCCACTTATAATAGTCAATAGCAAGACAAGATTTGAAACAATACAGGTTACTAACAAGACAAATATAAGTTATACAATTTTTCTATACAGAACCAATCATCTGACTATGATACAATAAGAACTCGTTCACTTATAAAAAGAAATATAATATACCCATAAGAAAACAAGATTCAATCTAATGTGATGCTGAAGATATAAGATAGGTCTTTAAACATAACAGATAAGAAAAATCAAAGTAGTCTGATATCCTTTACACAAGACTGTTCCAATCAAGCATCAAGACTGATCAAGATATAAGATAAACTTTTATAGATTAAAAATAAAAAACTTTAAGTACTAATTGGATCATTTTGTACAAGAGGCCTCTAACATTGGTGGTGCTAAATATCTTAGGCAAGTTCTTGACATATTAGTCTCTCTAATAAGAGATAACAACAAGTTGTCCAGTGAATCACAAAAATCTTAAAAAGTGCTGCTTTCAGATATATGTTAAAATGACAAGGTCACTTTATGAAGTATAAATTCTACAACTTCTATAGCTTAGTTAGAATTGAGAGATAATCCTCACTAGACAGTCATATAGTTTCCTATCCTAGTTGAGTAAGATATAAATAGATGTCCATTGTACTATTTGTTGATCTGTAAATCCTTAAACAATATAAATAATTACTTATTTTGATTGTTTCTAGGATATATCTTGATTATAATAAAGTATAAAACTAATACAAAAATAAACTAGAATTTAAAAATATATATATATATAGTATAGCGTAAAAAATTTTGGAATATTATTTATATAATATAAACACGTATAACTTTTTCAAAACAAAAGCAATTCACGTGAAATTT
>CAJVPT010006993.1:0-10501 GCA_910592055.1 Acaulospora colombiana
AGAACTGTTACTTTCATAGTTTTTTGAAGAATTTTACCTACCTTAGTTTGACCCTGAATTTTTGGTAGCACAAATCCTTATCAAAGGTGATTGGCTGATATGAAACACATTAGTTTTTGGAATGTAAACAAGCTCCTATTGATCACATTCACATGTTTTAATGATATTATTTATGATTGAAAAGAAGTTTCTGGAAACACTTATCCTCAAAAAGCTCAAGTCCCTCAATGAAAACTTCTATGATATCAAAAAATCAAGTGATAGATAATGTAGATTGCAAACTCCTGTCTCTTATCTAAGTTCCTCAAGTGGTGACAAAGCTTTAATGAAATAAAGCTGAGATCTAAATGCTTTCCTTGAGATATCCCAATCTAATGCTCACTTAAATGAAAGACCAGCTGGATTAATTTATCTGATACTGTAGGTAATGAAAAAGAAGATTTCTTCTGAGATTCAAGGGAAGCAAGAAGACTATCCCAATCAGACAGATCTTTTTTGAAAAGAGATTGTTTTTATTTTTGGATTTTTTTGGTAAATCTTGAATTGTCCCCTCACCCCAATCATTTCTCCCCTTTTCCTTTTTAACTTTAGCAATTCATTGGTTTTCAGGTAATCAATAGTGACAAATTGTTGGCAATGATCCTAGTAGATAGAGGTTATTACTAATCTATTAGAGAAGTGAAATATTATCTCCAAAATCTAACTTAGAGTACTTTTGTATAAAGACAAATTAGACACTTTGTGAAAGTCTAAAATATTATAAATTTATTTCAATTTTTCAATAAAGACATGCCATTGTGGCATAATTGTGGATTAAAAAAAAAAAAAAAAAAAAAAAGTATTTTATAGAATGAATACTCATCTAATTTACTATTTTCTTTAAATATCAGTATTAATAGAGTCATGGCATATTAATATTCTTCCTTGAATGAACTGTAACAAATTACAAGATTTGTTAAGATACTAAGCCAATGGTTTTTTTTATCATAAATGTAATTCTTCACACAATTAAATTTGTATACAAAAAAAGGTACTAATAATTAAATAAAAACTAAATGACATAACTTTATCAGCTTTAATAAAAAAAAAAAGGCTCCAAAAATATATATTATATAATAATTATATTATATATAACTTTTTATTAAAATTTTTTTTTTTGCTGACTCAGTCTTATTTATTAGTTTTGATAAAGTAATAAACAACATCAGGAAATTTTTGAAAAAAATCTCCGGAATCTTTGAATAGCTTCAAAAATTTTTATAATAAAAAAACCTGAAGTTTTTTCATAATAAAATTTTTTAAAAATATGCGAAAATGTATAATGTATAAAATAAATATTTATTACTTTTATCAAATCTTGGAATTAATCAATAAAGTATTATTCAACCATGACCAATCAAAATTTTAATTTATTAACATTTTGATGATTACATTTTCAAAGTAAAGTACTTCATTTTTAAAGCAAACTAATAATATTTATAATAATGAAGTCATTTTCGAATAGTGATGAAGATTTGTATGTAGTCATAAAGTGACATAATTTCTTGGGATTTGTGTTATATAAGTCTCTAAGGTTCTTCACAATTTTCTTAATGTCAATGTCAAATAAAAGACAAGAAACATGTAACATGTTTTAAAACATTATTTCAGGTAAAACTTCCGGTGAAAAAGGAGAACATAATAGAAGTTCTTCGTAGGCCTTTGAAAAGACATCAAGTTCTTTGAAGCCTCGTGGTCATATTGAAACCCCGAGAAAAATGCTTCCACTCGATATAGATAAAGACGTTTCCCACAAGCATCCACGAACCTCTGGAAGTACCCACAAAACTGCGTCGCGCCCGGCTTGGATGTATGAAGGAACTTCAGGTATATTAAAAGAACATGATAAATATAGAAATAAATATCAACTATTTGTTTAGATCATGATAGGTTTTTTGAGATAATTTTGAAGTCCAACGAAGCCCTCCATAGGAAAATGGATCAGTTGCTAGAATGGCAAAAAAGTGTAGAGAATAAGGTTACCCGCCTCGAAAATGAAATTTATGGAAGTACATATTTAATTATCAAATAAGAATTTATTGATGTAAGTTATAAATTAAAGATCTTTGGAGAACTTCAATAATATATTTGATATTTTATTAGAAGACGGTCAAGGGAATTGCGAAAGAATTGTTTAAAGAAAAAATATATATGGAATCTGAAGACTTTCGCAAGCAAACCGAGAAATTTTTCCAGAGAGAATATTTAGAGTTTTATAAAGGACTTTCAAGAAAACGATGGAAAACATATTATAAAAAGCATATTTGCCAAAAAGTAAGTTCAACAAATCATATGTATTTATTTTAAATTATTAGCACTATAATTTTATTTAATAGCTCATCAAGCAATACAGATCTATCTGTGGAACTAAGGCTTCAAAGGTTCATAATGCTATGTTTTTGATTTTTGGTGAAGAATCACTTGATGTAATCAACACCAGTGTATCGGCCGCTGAAATTATGACATGGAAGCAATTATACAAGACAGCTGAATGTTACAACAATCTTCACAAACTTCCAGAAGGGAAGGATCAGAGCATAATGGTGCACATTCTTAAAAAAGTTTGGCCAAGAGGAGACCTCTTCACCGAACAAATGGTATTTACTATCGTAATTTGTTAATCGGTCCTAAATCCGCATGACAAAATAATTACTATAAATGAAGTGGTCTTAAAAGTGAATATTAAGAAATATAAGGTAAGTTTCAAAGGTCTTTGAAGGTATTTGGAAAAGTAAAACATTTACTAATATATATTTTTAGAAAAAAATTATAAGAGGAATTAGATTCGTGGAAGGAGATTCTAGTGATGAAGATGGATTCGATGACGAACCAATAAGTAATAATAGTAAAATAGAAGTTCTAAAACCTCCGAAGGTAACTGAAAATAATGAAAATGATCCAGCGTTAAATAATAAAAATTTATTATTGAAGAGAAATCCTTTGGCAATGAGCTTAACAAAAGAATAAATATATAATGTGAAATAAATTTAATAAATAATCTTTAAATATAAAAAAATATTTGTAATACAATTTTTAATAATATTTATATATAATTTAATATAATATCCAAATTAGTAAAGGAGCGAAATATCATTCCCTAGGTTGTATTTAGAGAAATAACTTTTTGATGACGAGTGAGTCAATATGTGACAGTCATAACAATTTATAAATACCTAACATATATACAATAAAGACATGCCATGCTGACCTGACTGCGGGTTAAAAAAAAATATATATATATATATATAATTTAATATAAAAGTATTTTATTATATTTAAAAATCTTCAAAAATATCCGGAGATTATATTAAAATTTTTTAATATAATCTCCGGAGATTTTTGAAAATTTTTTCGATTATCTCCAGAAATTATATATATAACTTTTACTCTGGAGACTTTTAACAATGCCGGAATTCCTCCAGAGATTTACACCTAAAGATCTCTAGAGATTTTTACCTAAAAAATTTCCTGATATAGCCTTGGTTTTTATGATTTAGTCATTTTCCACAATGATTGTATATTGAATTGATTCAGACATATCCATAATGACAGATATGATAATTCCTTTAATAGTGATTAACAAATTCTTTACCTTGCCCAATAATTATTTTTTTCCTGTATTTATATCCACAAGATTGATAAAAGATGATTCATGGATAGTGCATCCCCCAGAGTTCAAAAATGGCTTAGAAATAATACTATTTGTTGACCCAGTATCAATAATTAAATAGATAGGATAGTCATTAATTTTTGTATTATAATACAATGCTTCCACAAATTTAGGTTTGATTTGTTCAGTTTGTTCAGGTAGGAGAGATATTAATGTAGAGGAATTTGAAAGTATAGAGGATTTCTGATCCTTCTTAGGTCCCTTAGTCTTTTAAATAATGGTTTACTTGCTCCATAGCATCTGAAAAGTCCTGCATAGAGAAATTGAACCATTGATTAGGATTGTTAAATTGGTTACTGAAAGATGATTGATTGCTACTAAATTTGTTTCCATTTATTGAATTGTTAATATTCCTTTGAGAACACTGACTAACTAAGTATCCAAGTTGGTTACAAATAAAATATCTTCTTTCATTGTTATTATTATTGAACTGATTCCTATTATTATTATTATTATTATTGTAGAACCTTCTAAAATTATTGCCATTGTTTCCAGTATTACCATTATTGTTATTGTGATATAATTTATAATTATATTTCAAGTGTTCAACTTTTCACAATTGTTACAGATACAAGTTTTCCTTTAATTTTCTCCCCTATTATTGCTATTAATATTACTGTTGCTATTATACCTCCTATTAATTGAAGTGATTAATTGTTGAAATCCTTAAGAGAGTTGGATAATTGCTGTTTTGATGTCCTTAAGTTCAAAAGCATTCTGATTCAAGTAGTTGCATCTCAAAAAATAAGTACTATTAAAGGCCAAAGAAGTCAAACAAAGTTCAGAATTTTCACTGTGATCACATGACTGATGATCATGATGCGACCGAAGCTTACGTGAAATGATTAATTGCCGACTATCACCATACCCCTTACAAGCTAGAAGAATGTGCGAACAATCTATTCACATCAAAAAGGTAAAGAACTATGAGCTGAGGTAATAGAAAATTAGATGACCAAGAGGCAATTTATGTATGACATAATACTAGAATAGCCATAGTGATTATGTAATAATAGTCCTATATGTAAAAATGTATAAATGTAACTTCTTTCAATGACTTAATAAAATGATAACTCTCACGACGAATCTTAAGACGAATCTTTTGGATAGATAGTTATAACAGTGAAGATTACAAGTAGTTTTAGGGAAAACTATCTTGAGACTTGCCCAAATCTTTTTACGCCTCTGCCTTGATTTTGGTATTGTTTTGTGTGTGTGATAGAAGAACGGACTCTTCTATCTGCAGGTTACACAAGCTTTTGGTCATTAGTGACTGACTCGCTGATTAGCCTGCTATAGTACTCAAAGTAGAATTCCTAGAGTAGGCTGATTCAATAGCATGAGCATAATTAATAGCTTCAACCATGTTGAGAGAACAAGAAATTTCAACTGGTTCCCTCAATTAATCCCTTAATTCATTGATAAATTGCTTAATTTTATCCTCAAGAAGATAGTTGTTATTAAAATCAATGCACTTGTAAAGAAAAGCTATTGCATTTAAGTATTCATCTATAGTTTCTCCTGGTTTTTGTATTCACTACCTTAATTAATTTATCTACCTTGATTTGTGATAAGTAGTGCACCAAGTTGCATAGAATTGTTACACAAAAAATTTAGCTGAATTTACTGTATTGTTTCAATAGTTAATTTGATCATCTTTAGAAGATTACCAAGTATGTACAATTCTCTTAAGGTAAGAAAGAAGTATTTCAAATTTGTGCTATTCACTAATGCAATTTGCCTTGTATCCTTCATTAAATTTATTGAGCCAAATAAGAAGATCATGTTTTTTTCTTTTGAAGATGGATATGTTCACTAGTTTTATTTCTTTTTGATTATTATTCATTGATACATTCATCCCAGCAATTGATTTAGAGAGTTGTATAGTACATTAATAAAATTTTGATCATTATTTTATCTATAATCATTGATAGATTGATTTTGTTACTCCTCCTTTTGCTTATTCTTTTGTCTTTGGGCTGGCCTATTTCTACATGGTAATAGTTATTGCTTATTCTCCCTATTGTCCTAATAGTTGTAATAGTGTTTCTTCTATCCATTACTTTTCTTATAATCATCCTGGTCTTGTGGGGGATACCTATTTCAAGATTGATTCAAGTTGTAGGGATGGCTTGCTTGATCCTAAGAATCCTAAAAAATATTATTTATTGCTAAATTATAAGATAGTGAAAAAGAATAGATTGCATTGTATTGGTTACAATTAGAAGTATTCAAAGAGTGAATTGAAGAAGAAGAGATTGAAGTTTCAAGAAAGTATTCAGAATAAGTAGTTGCAAAATCTGATGGTGGTTTTGAAATCCAGTTATTAAAGTTATTATTTATTCAAATGTTTTTTTCAAAAAAGATTAATCCTATCTCAAATGTTCTTTTTAGAAAACAAGATCCTGTCATTCTTATTAAAATGTGATCAAATTTATATTTGACTAGTATAATCAAGTGGAATTGCTTTTAAAAGAACAATTCTCAAAAAAAGAATTCAAGAAATGGTTTATAATAATTAAAGAAATATTCAAGAATAGATTTACCAAGAATCCTTTAACCAATGTTACATAGTATTTCACAAGAAATATGGTTCACTTTGAACCCAAGTTTATTAATAAATCAAGAAAACTAGAACAATTCCTTTAGTCCTAAAATCAAAAGAAGATATTTAATCTTCAAAAAATCAAAATGAAGTTATTTTTCAACTTTCAAAGTCAAGTGAAGCTATCATCAAACTTTTAAAGTCAAGTAAAGTTATTATCAAACTTATCTTACTTTTGAACAAATTATAACTGTTTATATACTTATAAAAATGAGCCACTTGAATCTCCTAGGTCTCCTAGGCTACCTGATTTATATAAATTATGTCATGTGCTACATTTAATAAAGTGATCTATACTAATTAAATACCAATAAGAATATCAAAGAATATCAAAAAAATAATTATAAATAAATAGATAAAAATGGAAATAGAATAAAGATAATGACTAAAAATAATTATTAAATAGTATTAGAACTATTTTTATTACAGTGCATCATTATTTTGACATTGGTTTTTTTAATAAACTGCCTTATTTAAGCATCCAGTGCTATATCTTGCTATTTTATTTTGATAATAATTTTAGCTAAAACCAGATCTTATTATTCTATTGTTGTATTGAATATTTGAATATGCTTTAATCTTGATAAGATTTAGATCTATTTCTTTTTTCTTTATCAGGCTCAACATTTGTATTCACAAGGATCAATTTTGTTTCTTCAGTTATCTTTTATAGTTTTTTTTGAGATTCTCCTTTTCTATAGTTTTCTATTTGGAGATATAGGCTTGACTATCAGTGTAGATCTTAACCTTACTATTAACTATACTACCAATAGTATAGTGATTATTGCTACTAGTTCTACTCTCGTAGATGAAAATCAATTAACTACTTTTGCTTGAAACTTGTTTTTTCTTTCTGCTTCTTCAATTTATATCTATGTCACACCCATTTTTATGTTTTTATTTCTGTGATCAACAAGAGATTTGTCAGAGTAAAAGCTTATTGTGTTATTGCTATTATTTTTCTTGTTATACCTAAGTATTTCAATCAGATAAGTTTGATACATGTCTTCTTTAATATTCTCTTTAATGAGCTTCTCCTCACAATTTTCTATCTCTACTTCTTCTAGTTGCTTTCTATCACATTGTGTAGTTACTAAGTCTATATTAATTATTCTACTTATTGTTCCCTTCAAGGCTACCTTGGAATAAGAGATTTCTAAAAGTTAAGCTTTTCTTGTAAATTTCCTAGCATTAAGATAAGGAATCATAAATGTTTGTTCTATATTTGATTCTACTTGCATCAGTTTTCAGCCTTGATCTCTTTTGAGTAGCCTTGACATCACATTAGGTTTAATCCTAAATTTTTCTTAGAACTGTCACATTTGAAATAATCTATTTTAATGCATCTTTTATTGTTACCTAGAATCAACTTTCCCTAAACAAGTTGTTATTATTGATTATTGCTCTTGATAACTATTCAAAGTTTTTGCCTTTTATCAAGATTAAAATTGAATACTGGATATTCTGAACTTTACTTTAATCAATTTTCTTTCCAAGATTTTATAAGTTGTCCTAGTTTGTTTTCTTACATTTCCCTTGTTATTGATAAGTACCATTCTGGAATAGGTCCCTTACTTGTCTTTTGTAAAAGTTGAAGCATTTGTCAATCCTATATTTCTCTAGTTTTATAGTAGATAAGGTAATCCATGTACAGTATATTAACTTATAGCGTTTGAGTGAGGGAATGGCTTTACTATATTTATCTGTTGTTAAATGATCTTTAATTTAACTATTTCTGATATTTCAATTGAAATCATCATTTCACTTCCAGCTATAAAAGGTTATCTCTATATTTTTGGCTAGTTTTAGTACAAGTGATATAAAATTGCCCCTTTCTGAAAAATAATTTGGTGAGTTATATATAAGCAGATTAAGATATTTCTAGTACTTAATCTGTAATTATTTTAAATTAATAATTGTTGTGATTTTAGCTAACCCTACGTTATTTAATCTATTGCACAACCCTATTATCTGACTTTCTTTTTGTAACATCTAAACACTCTTTAAATTATAAATTCCAGGAAATATACTATACTATTAGGTATAGATCAGCATATTGTGATCTTATTTTTGAATAGTTTTCTATATGCTATTATCAGAACATTACAAACTTATCTAGATAGTATACTATGCTGTTTTTTGAATTCGACTCTGGGTAATAAAACTTTATTTAGAATATAAAGTGCTTGCTTATTAGTTAACCTTTTGTTTTTTAGAGACTTGGTAACTATATTAACTTTTTTAAGTATTCATTCTTTGAGCTTGATAACAGATTTCTGGTTACCTATTCAGATCCCTAGAAATTTTATCTGTTCAGTTTTATTCAATTCTCTAATTACTTCTCTATCAACTCCTACTTGAACCTCATTTGAATATTGGTTGGGATTGTTAATAGTAATTAATATTGATTTTCTGCTATTAATCTATGAGTAATTTGCTCTATAAAAGATCCTTGCTTCTTCCAGAATCTTTTCCATATCCTCTTTGAATCTTGCTATCCATATTGTATTATCCATAAATATGATAGCTACATATCTTGACTCTAGCTTTCTTCTAGTATTTTTCTTTAACTCTAGGTTCTAAGCCATTGACATTTTGTAGCTTTTTGTTTTATTATTCTGAATCTTGTATAATAAAGGGTCATAGAATATTCTTCACATTAGTGGTAAAATGATTTCTTATTAATCAATTCTATCTTTTGCTGTGTTTATTTCAGATCTTTTTCAAATATGACTCTAAATTCTCAATTTTGAAATAGATTTATTATGATTTGGATAAAGCCTTCTGGTATCATGATTCTATTTATTGCCTTGATTAATATATTCAGATTAATAGTATCATATGCTTTTTCTATATTTTGTAAAAGTATCCATAACTCATTTTTATTTTTTCTTGCTTTCTCACAAATGTTATTAAGAATTTAGATCAGTTTTGCCATACTTTTTTCTAGTAATTCTATATAATTAGATTCTCTCAAGATATTGTTGATTTTGCAAATATTTTTCAATCTGTTTGTGAGAATCTTGATAAAGTATTTTTATATAATCTCTAGCAATACTATTGATCTGGTATTGAAGAGTTTATATCCCCATGGTTTTAACTTTGCTATAGGGTATATATGGCTTTGTTTCCATTTTATTGGAGTAACTTTCCATCTTAGAAAGCGGTTAAGCATTTTTCAAAGATATTTTTTTTCTTCTTGATCCAATTTTTTTAGCATTTCATGGTTAATTTGTAATCTCTCTGGGGCTTTATTATTGGGAAGTCCTTGAAGTGTTTCATATAGTTCTTCTTGGGAGATTGGTTTCAGTAGATCTTTGTATCATCTTTTTTTAATATAGTTTTTAGGATTGTATTTTTCTTTCTAATCTTCTATAAGACTGTCAAAATTGATGTTTCATTTTTTGAATATCTCGTGATTATATCTTTTTATTTCTCTTTTGTTTTCTTCCTTCTTAATAGTTATATATTCCTTTTTTCTATCTTTAATCTTGATCCTGTCCAGTATTATTTAATCTGCTCTTTGTCAGTTAAGGAGTTTATTATTCTCTTTTGATTGCTACGTAAGTCATTATATCTCTGTTTTAAGGTTCTTTTGATAACATCTCTTGTTTTTTTTGTCTTTGTATTCTGAAAAATAAGTTTTAGACCTTTTATTGCATCCTGTATATCCTTTTTTAAAAGTTTCCATGGAATTTGAGAAATGCTATAATGGATACAATAGTTTTCAATTTGATGATTAGAATTAAAGATAATATTGTGTTTCTTAATCACTATACTAAGGGCTTGCAATTAATGATCACAACAGATCAAATCGGATTAGATTTTAACTAGATTTGATTTGATCCGATTTTTATAAATATGAATCGGATATGGATCTGATTCATTTTAAACTGATTCAATCTGATTTGAAACCATAATAATTTGATCTGATGTGAATCTGATTTGATTTGATTCAATTCAATCCAAATTTGATTTGATTCAATCTGAATCTGATTTGAATTCGAAATGAATCTGATTCAGTTTCAATGCAAAAATAATTTGAAACTGATTTGGTACATGTGAATCTGTTTCAAGGAAATTCAACTATAACTATTTGATTTAACTAAGTTAAATTAAATATGCTTAAATTAACCTGGCTTTATTTTAATAAAAAAATTTTTAACTAGTATATTATTCTTTCAGAA
>CAJVPT010006994.1:0-10500 GCA_910592055.1 Acaulospora colombiana
TTAAGGAGCTTACCATCCTTCTTTGATTGTTTTTTAGATCATCACATCTTTGTTCTAATGCGATTTTAATGGCATCTTTTGTCTTTTTGACTTCAAGTCTTTAATTAATAAACTTTAGATCTTCTATTACATCTTAGATATCCTTTTTTAATAATATTCAGGACATGTTGGAGATGCTATATTACATATAATAATTTTCAATATGATGATAGGGATTGTGAATGACATTATGTTTCTCTATTGCCTTGCAAAGGATTTGTAGTTTTTCTATTTCTTTTGAGGTTTCTGCTTTCTTGAGAAGTTCTTTTAGGTGCAAAGCTTTTTTGTATTTATCAAATTCAGAGCTATATTTATTATTTCTTTCTTTATGTGATATGACCTTTTTTGTTTTAAGCTTGTTAAAAGCTGCTTTATATATCTGTCCTTTAAAGACTTTCCAAATCTTGTCTGTAAGTTTTCCTTCTTTGCCTACTTTAGGTTCTTCTAGAAGAAGAGATTCCAGTTTTATCTTGAACTTATAATCCAAGTTTTCTTGATAGGCTTGCTACTGTTCTAATAAAGATTCTTTTATGTCAATTCTTCTTTTGTTTTATGTTTTTATTTGATAGTTGGGTTTCTTGTAGAGGTCTTTATCATGTAGGATAATTATAAGCATAGTATGATCACTCCCTGTGACTTCTTATATTTCTTGATTATTATTATTATTATTTTTTTTTTTTTAAGCTGGTTAAGTCATGTCATATAGTTTTTATTTAATTATTCATATTCTCTTATATACACAAATTGAATTGTGAGAAAAATACATTTATAATAGGAGAAAAACCAATGACTCAGTATTTTACAAACTTTATAACTTGTTTCAGTTCACCTTTAGATGAATATTAGTATATCATGACTCCACTAACACTGATATTTGTATAGAAGAGAGAGTTAATATTGAAACTGTTCTGTAGTATGTTTCTCATATTGAAATTTATTAGTTTTATAAATAGGTATTCCTTATTTTCTATCAATCCTTCATTCTGGAGTGTTTGTTCTCATTTAATTTTCATGAATATGTTCTGTTTTTTTCCATTCTGATATCAGGTCACATCTTAGCTTCCTGATGTTGCTTTTTTCATGTCACAGTTGTGTTGTTTCTTCCTTTATTGCAGCCTTGGCTGCCATTTCATTTTTTGTAATTTCCTCTGCTATTTGGATCATATTGTATGTAACCACTCCTCTGATAATGTCTGTTGGTTCTATTGTTTTGTGTTTTCCTTTTCTTGTGGCTGGTTTGAGAAGATATTCTCATCGACTTTGAATAGGTTGCAGCTGTTTGTTTTCATTGGCTCTTGTTGTGCATTCTTGTATGAGGAGTTTTATTAGTTTCTTCATTATCCTTATTTTGTTTGGTTCACATATAAAGGGATGTAGGTTTTTTTCTTCTTGTCAGCCACAGATTATGCATATTGATGATTTGTAAATCCATGGTTTGCATTTGTTCATATTTGCCAACATGGGGTGTTCATTGGATCATGTCTTCTATCTGAAGGTTCTGTCCCTGTGATTATATTGACTTGTTTAGAAAGATGTAATTTTGGAGGGCATCAGTTTCTACATGGTTAGTGCCTAGTTTATTTCTTTGGCTTTTTGTCCTGTTAGCCATGTTTGGTTTCATTGTTGTGTTCTTCACTTACTGGTTCATTTGGTCTTTAAAAGAGTCTTTCCAATTGTTATGAAGGATAGGTCCACAAATGACTGGTCCTATCTCAGTGTTGTGTTACAGATTGTGAACTGAAGTTCTTGTATCTTCATAATGTCCTTGAAGTTGTCCATAAGTATAGTAACTGCTAGTTTATCAGCTTATTCATTTTCTTTATCTCCTGAGTGATCTTTTATCTTTGTCTATTGGACTTTAATTTGCTGTACTGTGATAATTTCTTGAATTGTGTCAGTTAACAACCCATTTGGACTTTCTAATTTCTTTCCCTTGGTTTGGTTCTTGTATAAACTTTTTCTTATTGCATTAATTGTGTGTTGACTATTTGTGAGAATATTAATCCTTTTGTTAGGGCTGACTGTGCTGATTGTTGTAAGTATTACTGTCAATTCTGCCCTAGTGAAGGATGGTGTGTCCTGTGTTTCTGTATGGAAGATTATTATTTCCTATCTTGATTGTGTTTTAGCTATCCATCTGATTACAATTCTGCTTCTAGTTGGTCATATTGTGAAAGAGCCGTTTGTATAGAAATATATGTTATCCTTTGTTGCTAGTGTTCTTGCAATGTGTTACAATTTTTTATTTGTTATGGTTGGCACTTTTAACTTCCTTTCTATTAGGGTTTCAGTAATCGATAAGGAGTCCAGATAAATTTTGAGTGTGCATATATATGGAGCCTTTCTACTGGCTTTCCTTATTGTATGTTCTATCCCTTGTGGAGATAATTATAATCTGTTGAGTGGGGTTGCCTGGCATCTGTGGGCTATTGTTCTGAAAAAATTCCAGTTGTGCTCTTTTTAACCTTGATGTTTACTGAATGTGTCAGGAGTTGCTTCATAATACATTATTGTTGGTCCTTGTAGTTTTTCCTTAGTTATTGATTGTTAAAAAGGTATTCTTTGCACTTAAACATGGTAAAGTCTCTTCATTTCTGATCATGTGGTTTACAATGATCCTTTTGTTGTCTAGTTGTTTTTTTTTCTTTGTTATTATAGTTTTTCCTTTCTTTTTTGTTGCCAACTATTTGATTGTTGACTGGTGTTGGATAGGAAGAATGGAGGGATTGTGTGGAAGCTATTAATGGAATGGTTGTTGTTACCTTGATTGGATAATTCCTTCCTGTTGATTTTTAACTCTGGTTTCATTTGTGTTATCAGTTCTTTCAAGTCTTTGTACCATTCAGGTGTTTTACCTTGTCTCCCCAGTCTCATTCTTATTTGCTGCCATGATAGGATTCTAGTTCTGTTTTCATTTAAAAGTTGATCTCTAAACATTATCTTCCTCCTTTTGAGTGAGATTCTATGTTTGTTATACTATTCCTCTGTGACTAGTTCTTTAATTGCCTCACCCTCATTTCTAACTGGTTTTTTATACCAGGTATGTTCTGTCAGTGCTATCATGATTCCTTGTAATTTGAGCATATTTAGGATGTCATTTATAAGTTTGTTCCTTTTCTTGGTCCAGAATAGGAGTTTTTCTATCAGGATTGAAGTGTTTGACCAGTAGTTGTACTGGAGTTGTTGGAGTCTGATCTATATAGTAATACCTGCCAAGTTGTAGCTATTTAATCTGTTTGTTAGGTTCTTCCTGTGCATGAGGATTTGTCTATCCCATAGGTTGAACACCTTGTAGCCAAAGTCAGTATGGAGAATGCATTTTGGTGTTGTTAAAGATAGGCCGGCCTTATGCTTGAAAGTTTTATTTATTTTGCTGATAATTTTGGTACACTCTTTTTCAAAAAGAACTAGGTCATTGAGAAGGTATTCTATTGCAGGGAAGAGAGTCTGATTAATGATATACCATGTCTGCTTATCTGTGATTTTCTTCCAAATCAGTGTTCTGATTATAATATATATCTTTTCTTTGATCATATTTTTCTGTTGGGTCTTCTTTCCATCTTCTGTTATCCATACACCCAGAATTATTGTTGCTTTATCTTTCCTGAGTAGTAAGATTCATATTCCATTGAGTTGTATGCTTTCTTCTCTTTGTTTTTGAGTTAGATTTAGATCAATCAGGGATAATTTCTTCTCGTTCACCTGAATGTCATTTATCTTTAATAATTTTGAGGCTTTATCTATTATTGATTGCATGTTTAATCTACTATTTGTGAACCATGTGGTGTCATCCATATATGCTTTTGCTGTTATTTTTGTTTGTTTTATTCTTTTGTTGACTATCTCATTTTGACTGGGTGATATCAGGTCTAGGAGAACTTCTGTTTTTATTGTGTATCCAGTGTATTTGTCTTAGATTTCTTGCAAAAAAGGATTGTAATATGCTCTCCAGAGGAAGGGAGAGATGATGTCTCCTTGATCTATTCCATCATGGACCTGATATTCTTCAGTGAGACTATGTGCTGTGATCATTTGATTATTTCTGCTTTCCAATATATCATTGAGTGTCTCGATTATCTTGTCTGGTATTCAGATTCTTTTGATGGCCTGGACTAACATTTCCTTATTTATTGAATCATATACTTTACTGATGTCTTGGCTGAAAATCCAGACCTCTTTTTTGTGTTTTTTGGCTTTTTTCATGATGTTGTTGAGGATATGGATTGGTTCCTGAGTACTTCCTCCTGGTAAACCTATCCAATTGTTGGTGCACAAGATCTCATGTTTGGTACAAATGGTTATAAGTCTTGTATTCAGGACACTTATAAAAACTTGTTTTGAGCAGAGTGATGGGTCGGGTGATGTTGATATTCCAATCCAGTCCTTGGGCTTGATATTGAGTACACATTTCCTTTTTTCCAGTCTTTTGGGACTTTATCTGTTTCTAATATTTCATTGAAGAGACTCTCTAAAAGTTTTAAATCCTTTTTTCTCAGGTTTTTCAGAAGTGTATATGGAATTTTTGAAGGACCTGGGACTAATAATGGGTTCCTAAAGTATTTAGCATATAAAATTATGCAGATTACTTATATCTCTTTTTGAGAGACAAAATTCATAGATCTTCACTTTAATAGGAACAAAAGTCAAGAAATATTATAAATCAATGATTTAGATAATAGAGAACAATTGTGGGTAGTTTTTTTATAGTTATTAATTTAAAAATTTAATGTTTCCTAGTGAGGGACATTTGACTTATGTTTCTGCCTCCCCCTTTAGTAACCCATCTTTACCTGAGACACTGTACTTCTTCTTTTTTTGATTGAATCCCTTATCTCTGATGTGTCTATTGGAAGCAGTGTATTGCTGAACCAGCTTTTCTGGACTGTCTCCTTGGGTTTGTACTGCTTTGTCCAGTGTGAAAAATCTTTTATGTTCAGGATCGTCTGGGTCTTGTCTATTCCTGGTAGTGTTCCCATATTTTGTTTTTGATTGCTGTTGGATCTGTGATTATTTCAATTTCATCCCTACTTTCTGTTCTATGAGTCTCTATGTATTAATTACTCTAAGGTGTTATTTCAAAATGTATTGATCATTTTCTTTGGGTGTTCCTCTAGATCTTTATATCTCTATTCAATATGTTTTTATATCCTTTTTCCCTTTTCTTTTTCGATTGTGACTTTTGCTGTCTTTATTTCTATTTTCCAAATCTCTTTTGTCTTTAATAACTATTTCTGAAACTCTTCTTTTCTATTTACTATGGCTTTCTGAAAAAGTGGGGTTTTGTCAAAAATATGTTTGATGTATTAATTTCCTTTACTAGTTCTGATATTTGTGTCTCAAAATTGTGTGAATGTGAGTCTGGATTCATTATCCATGTAGCATACTTCCTTGAAGGTTGCCTAACTTGAATAATCTCTACATGATTTACTTGTACCTGGACTTGTGTATTGTTCCAGTGTTCCTCTTTCTGCGCTTCTTTTTTAAGGAGGCCTTTGCTGCTAACTTTATTGATCTTTGAAGTATTTCCATGTTTCCTCTACTGTCTTGTTGTTGTCTTTGAGAAAGGCCTCTGACTTTTCCTTCATTATCTTCGTGAATTTTGCTCATTGTTTGGGACTTGAGTTGGTGTAGTCGATTTTGTTTTGCTTGTTGTTTTTCTTGTTTGCTAATTTATTCCATATGGTGTGTGGTGTACTAAGGTAGGTGATGACTATATTGTGATCACTCTTGATTACCGTGTCTACTTCTAGATGTTCGACATTGATGATGTTTGACTGTAGTGGGTCAGATACCCATATATAGTCAAGTTTGCTACCATAGTTTGATTTGGACCTATTGTATGTATAGCTTGTCTCCCCGGAGTGAACTTGTCAGTATGTATCCACCATGTCATATGCCTCCAGTGTATTGATTAGGTGTCAAGGTTTGTTTCCTCTGATTTTTCCTGATATGCAATCTAGTTGGTAGTCTATTATTTCATTAAGATCTCCCATTACTATAATATACATGTTGTTGCTTTTGGCTTTGCTGATTTGTGCTTTGTACCACTATAGGATTTTATTTCTGTCTCGTTTGTTTGATGTGTTCGATGTGTTGTAAAGAGTGATGATTCTGTACTGTATTCATCCTCTAAAGGTCAGATCTATTGATAATCTCAGTTGATACATTCCTCAGATCTGAAGACATTTGTGGCTCATTCTTTCTTGATCAGCATGCATACCCCTGTTCCGTATAATTGATATGTTGGTATTATTGACCAGATTTGTACCTTTCTTCTTCGTCACACTATTTTTGATTTCCTGGAAGCCAGGTCTCTGTGATTCCCAATATGTTCATTTGTTGTTCCTAGCTGTATTCTATGATTGCTAACTTATCTGCTTCGGCATTGATTCCTCTTACATTTAAGATTCCTATTTTTCATATATTGTGTAGTTCATTGGTTTTATTTATTCCTTTGTGTTGCCCATTGTAGGCTCTGTTCTCTGAGATTTTCTAATCATAATGGTTAAGAAGTAAGGAGAGGTCGGTTCAGTATGGTTTAATTCATTGATGGGTGTATCCAAGCAATCCATATTTCTTTCATGGCAGATGCTATTGTGGATTCCATCCAATTGATTTTTTCATTTATTATTTCCTGCTGCTGTCTGAAATCTATTCTTTTGGGTGATAGGGTTTTGAAGTTCAAGCTTCCTGAGGATGGCTCATTTCATATGGGGGAGTTCGTGATTGCTAGTCCTTTGGCTTTGATATGAAAACCTTCTTCAATTGCTGAGACTTTTCTATCTAGCATGTATACTTGATGCTTAATGGCTTGCATGTCTATTTATAATTGTTTAAGAATTTCAAAAATTTTGCCTATGTCTATTGGTGAACTGGTGCTCCTAGCAACACTAGCATATATACGTCCTGTAGTGGGGGTCTTAGCTGTGAAACTTTTCTCTTGTTGGGTGAAAGGATGGTCTCTTCTGTTAGTTTCTAGTCTTGGTTGTCCAAACCTGTTTATTCTGTCTTTTTGCATTATACTTTCTCTTGCTGTCATACATTAAGTGTGTTTGTGATCATGGGCTTCACAGCCAAAGCATAACTTGGTTATTTTTGTTACTCAAATTAGTTTTGTGTCTTGGAGTTGAAGGTTTGTTCTTTTTGCCCTGATCAAATCACGTTCATTCTTGTAGTATAAGAAGCAAACCTTTTGTTTTGTTTTCTATTGTTTAGAGGAATATAGACTGCTTTGGCCTCTGTTTGTTTGATTATTTCTCTAAGTTCTTTTGCAGAGATTCCCCATGGTAGGTTTGCCAGTGTAGTACTGTATTAGTTTCTTTTTTCTTTTGTGATATGGTTCTACCAATGGGAAGGTCTTCATACAAATAGAATCTTTATAAATAGCTCATTTTTGGACTTGTTCCTCATATGCAGTTGTTGTTTTAAACTGGACTATACCAGATTTAACTTGTCTTGCTGCTCGTAGGGTAATGTACTATATCAGTATCTTGTCCTGAAAAGACTAGCGATGTCCTTTTTCTGGAAATGGTTGGGGATGTCCCAACTCTGATGGAACAGGTTTTGCTTTCAGTAATACTGATTTCCAGTGCAAGCCTAAAATAGCAATTTCATTGTTAGTGATCTGGGTCTCACATGCAGCAATAGCCTCGTGATAGTTGTCAAAGATAGATGCAATTGTCGAAGTTCCAATTGGTTCTTCTGAGCGAATGTGTTTCAGAGTTGTTAGATACCCCAGTTTGCTGTGAATATGATTGAATTTTTCCTCTAAAGAGGTTCCTGTACTGCTTCTGGCTCAATAAAAACCTTCCCTGGATGAATTGTGTTTCTATTCTCTTGAGTTCCTGCTTGTTTGTTCTTCTTGTTGTCTTCTTAGAGGTGTTGTCATAACTGAATTTGTTCAGGGTGATGTCATTATTATTCATTGGATTCTCCTTTCCCTCTCTTGTTATTGATGTTTCTGAGGTTACTGTCAATGGAAATTGTCTTCTTGTCTCAGTTTCTCTTTTCTCTGTTGGTGATGGGATAACTGAGATATCCATCTCTTGGTCTGGGTTTTTATCTTCTTCTATTGTTTTGGGCTCTATAATGTCTGTGATTTGTGTGTTGACCAAGGAAATCTCCAATGTTTTCTTTGCTTTCTCTTTTTCAATCGCTGTATAGTTTTTCTTGGTGCCAGTTAAAGGGCTGAACTTGCTTGTGAGTTTGGTTTTCAGGAGCAGTTTAGAGATTTTACCACTGCCTATGATGATTCTTTCTCCTGTGTAGCTAACAAATGGGTCTCTTGTCCTGGTCAACTTTTATAACATGTTGGTGATGTTTGCTCATTGCGAGCATTTTGTTTTTTCTTTGATGTTTTGGATTGTTGCCATAAAAGAAAATTTTCAAAAATTTTTAGAGCCCTTGTATTTTTTGATTATTAAATCGTAGTAATAGATATCTTATTAGACCTTGTTAATATCCAAATATTATTAATTCTATTACTACTTGTGGCATCCCATCATGTTAGGATGCCTTTCCATATTGTCTAGATATCTATAAAGCTCCATTCATCCAGAAAGTTGAATAGTGGAATTCCAGAATGTCACGAGACTCTGAACTTAACTTTGGAAGATATTGTTCTATCTTCTGATAGGTTATAGGCATTATTGAAATCCTCTATTACTATTATATGAAAACATTATATCTGCTTCCTTTTAATAAGACTGGTTAATTTCTCTTGTACCTTTTTGCATCATTGTTGTCTGAAGAAATATAAATCTGTATAATACAGACTTTTTTCTTTTTCATAAGGAAGTTAGCTACTATTATATAACCTTTTTCCTCTTCTATTGATATTATTTTCTTTTTCAAATCTTTCCTGATTAGGAGGCTGACCCCTGCTTCAAATGGTATGTCTATATTGGTGCTATAAAAATACTTGTAGATTTTTTGATTTCCAAAAGCCCATTTTGCATTAGTTTGGATCAACTTAGTTTTGCATATTCCTATTATATCTTTTTCTTGTTTCTGTATCTCTTCAATAAGACTTTGTTGATTTGTCTTGTTTGTTACATTTCTAATTTTGTGTGTGTCTATTTTTACCACTCTTTTCTGGATATCTTCTTCTATCCCTTTTGTATTCTTCATTTGCTTATCTATGTTTTGGCTTGTTCTATAGCTTTATCTGAATCTATAATTCATATTTTGCACTTCTTATAAATATTATTTAGAGTGAATCAAGCTCTTTCTCCCTATATCTATCTTGATTAACTGGTGTAATATTTTAGGAGTGATTGGTCCATCTTGACTCTCCTCTTCTTTGTTGATTGAATCTTGATTTGCTTTCGAGCTTGGCAATTCTTCCATTCAGTTTTTCCAGATTTGTCAATATGAGCTTTAGTGGATCTTGCTTATTATCAAACTCTGGTTTATTATATTGTCTCCTATTTTGATTTTCTGGTGAACTTCTAGGGTTTTCCAATGGAACTCTATTACTTCCTATTGCTGGTTGACCTAGGGTTCTATAGTATCTTTGTAGAGTGTTACAATTTTGATCTTGATATTTTTTCCTTTGATTAGTTAATCACTTATATTCAATAGTTGTATTAGAGCTTATTAATTTACTGTTTTATGGTGAATCTGATATGGATTCAGTATCTATTTCTATTGTTCTATGCCCTAGTTTTCCTTTTAATTTTTCAATTTTAGGTTTAGGACTTCTTATAATTTCTTCTGTGCTTTTACATTCTAGAATAATCTTAGTTCCTGCAAGAAAATATACTATTTGCAAGCTCTTGTCAGTGCTTTTTTTGTTGCAAAACATACTACTATAAAGGTTTATTTTTTTAATGTATGAGAGTTTCTTGATATATAACAAACCTTAGCTTTTGTACCATTAAGTGCCTTGGCTACCAAGCTTGAGAGTATTCTATTTGTGCCTAAGAGCTTGGCTGAGTATTTTTTTTATTCAATAAACATCTTATTTATTTCTTTATCAGTCAGTTGTTTTTGTCATTTCTATTCCAAGCAATGTTATCCATATTTCTTTAAAATTAATTTTGAAGTGTTTATGCCACTTGAGATTAGCCTTTACTCTGGTCTTCATTTTTACCTTATAGATATTGATATTTTTAACATCCCCATATCTTTTTAGATATTCTTTTATATAGATTCTAAAGAGTTTATAATTCATATCCACTAGACTTACATACCATATGTCTTTGATTTCTTCTGAATTGTGGATTCGAAATATCTTTTTCTCTATCTTGTCTATAGCTGATTGATCTACTGTATGTGTTCTTCTTTTCCTGGTTCTAGTTATTGGAGACTGAAGGCTTCTTTCTTTTTATTTACCTTTTCTAAACATTTAAGAAATTTTCTTCTTCTTTAAAGTGAAGAATCAGCCATTTATTACCATTAATGAAACTTTTATGAAGAACATTTAATTTATCCTGAGATAGTTTTAAGGCATTGCACAAA
>CAJVPT010006995.1:0-10499 GCA_910592055.1 Acaulospora colombiana
GGGCTATAATATAACTTAAAAAGAAAAACAAGAAGAAAAATAATAATAATAAAAGAAATCTATTGGTTCACACTACTGCTGTTTACGGGGCTAATTTCTATTCTGGGGGAACAAGACAAATTGACTATGATGAAAGGCACTCAGCCTGGGATCATTAAAGATGATCTCGGATGATGTTACGCAGAGAGTCCAAAAATAGTAGACAGGATGGACTTCGGGTCCATAGTCACACAGAGTCATGTATACTTACACAGAATTGATGAAGGCAGGCACGGATTCGTTACATTCTCCTCTTCTTAAGATGAAGATGTTCTCGTCTTCTCGAACTCTTCAACTTTCGCTTTGGTATTTACCAAATAATCCACAGGTTCCCATATTGCTTCATGGAGAGAATACCCAAGCCATTTCACTAGATGCTGGAGTTTCTTCTGAAGAATCCTTTTGTTAAGATGGTTTCTACTTCATATTCTTCTTGTTCTGTACTAGACCGAACAATAGCAGAAGGTGCTGTGGGTCGGAAAAATTCATTTGGTGCAGCTTGGTATGGTTTCAACAATGAAATATGGAACATGGGGTGGATCTTCATTTCAGCAGGAAAATTCAATCAATATGTAGTCGGAGAGACTATTTGTGTCACTTGATAGGGTCCAGCGAATCTCGGAGTCAATTTCTTAGTAGACCGGTGTTGATCAACAGGAGTATTGGTATTCTTCAAAAACAGGAGGACATGGTCTACTACTTTAAATGTTAAGTGATGTTGATGTTTATTTACATATTTTACTTGCCTTTTTTGAGCTTTCCTTAAAGCATCTTTTGCCAATTCAATCATTGAAGTCCAATAGTTTACAAAGTTATCTATGGCTGATATTTCTGAGGGTGTGGTTAAGGAGATCGGAGTGTTTGGATATTGTTCACAATCCAATTCAAAGGTTGTATACCCAGTTGATGCTTGTTTGGAATTGTTGTACACAAACTCAGCGGCTAATAGGTATTCATTCCATTGATCTTATCTATATGTCACATAGGCTCAGATCATTTCCTCTAATGTGCGATTTATTTTTTCGGTCTGCCCATCAGTCTGAGAATAGAAGACTGTCGACATGGCAGTTTTGGTACCCAGGTGTTTAAAAACACTTTGCCAGAATCAGCTAGTAAATTTTGGATCTCTGTCTGAAATAATTACCTTGGGCAAGCCATGGTTTCTGAAGATGGTCATAAAGAAAATCTTGGCTACTTCTGGGGCAGTAGCAGAGGTATGCATTGGTTGAAAATGTGTTCTCTTGGAGAGGCGGTCGACAAACACTACTATAGCATCATGTCCTTGTCTTGTTAGGGGCATCGGCACAATGAAGTCCATAGTAATTTCTTCCCATCTTTTACTAGGGGTTGGAGGGGCTGGAGAAGTCCGGCAGGTGTCTGATTGCTTGCTTTATTCCTTTGACACATATCATATGTTTGTATGTACCATTGGATCTCTTTGCCCATTTTTGGCCAGTAGAAGTTTCTCATTATGGCTTCTGTGGTTTTGTTTATTTTCAAGTGTCCTGCGATTTCAGCATCATGATATTCTTGAAGGATGTGTGTCTTCAATTTCTTATCAGCAGAAATGGCTAATCTGTGTCCTTCTCAAAGATATATGCATTTATCACATAGTTCAAAATTTTTGGCTCTTGCTCGGGCCTTTTCATCAGCTTGTTCAGGATGTTGCAAAGTTTTCATGATCGATGCGAAGTACTTATCATTCTGGTACTCTTGTTTGAGGATCTGGTCATCTATTAAGGTTGCAGTTAAAGTGGTTATCACTCCTAGTTGCGGCTTTCTTGACAATGCATCAGCCACTACGTTGATTTTGTCCGGTTTATATTTTATCACAAAGTCATGCGATTGCAGGGTTTCTAATCATCGGGCTTGTCTTCTTGATAAGTTGGACTGGGTTCTAATATACTCCAAAGATGCATAATCCATTACCACAGTAAACCTTTGTCCTTTAAGATACATGTGCCATGTTCGGATGGTATGAATGATGGCCAACAACTCTTTCTCATGTACAGTATAATTCTGTTCTGCTGGGGATAACTTTCTGGATTCACAGGCTACAGGTTGTTCACCTTTTCCTTGGTCTTGCGCAAGTACAGCTCCAATGGTATAATCAGAGGCATCAGTGATTACTATAAAGGGTTTGGCAGGATCAGGGAGGAGAAGGATCGGAGTAGTAATAAGTTTCTCTTTTAATGCTTCAAAGGTACTCTGGGCTTCTTTTGTCCAAACAAAATCATGATCCTTATGTAGGAGATTGGTTAGTGGGGTGACGATGGATAAAAATTTTTCTACAAACTTTCGATAATAGCTAGCTAGTTCCAGGAATGATCGGACCTCTGATACATTAGTTGATGCAGGCCAACTTTTGATGGTTTCCACTTTTCGTGGGTCAACTACAACTCCTTCTTTGGATATGAAGTGACCTACATATTCCACTCGTTCTTTGACAAATTCGCATTTCTTGACTTTAGCATATAACTTATGCTTCTTAAGGGTAGAGAGAACAATTGAACATGTTGGAGATGTTCCTCTTTTGTTTGGCTATAGATCAATATATTATCCAGATAGACAATGACAAACTTATTTAGATAGTCACGGAAAATGTCATTCATCAGGGTCAAAAAGTGGCAGGAGCATTCGTTAGACCAAAAGGGAGGACAAGAAATTCATAATGTCCATATCTTGTGTAAAAGGCAGTTTTGTGAATATTGGAATCCTTGATACAGATCTGGTAGTACCCAGAATAAAGATCAATCTTTGAAAAATACTGGGAACCAGTGAGACAGCCTATAAGTTCATCTATCCTTGACAGAGGATATCGGTTCTTGATGGTGATCTTATTCAGAGCCCTATAGTCTACACAGAGTCTAAGGGTTTCTTCCTGTTTATACACGAACAACATGGGAGCAACAAATAGAGAGGTGCTTGGTCTGATAAATCCCTTGGTCATAAACTCGGCAAGCTGTTTTTTTAGTTCATTCATCTCCACATATGACAATCTGTAAGTGGATTTTGATGGAGATTCAAACCCAGGAATTAGCTCTATAGCATGGTCAATGTTTCACAGCGGTAGTAGGTTATTAGGAAGTTCAGTAAGAAATACGTCTTCAAATTCATTGATAAGAGCTTTCTTTTCTTCGTTTATATTATCTGGCAGCTCAAAAAGATTGGTGGAATAGACAGCAAATAATTCAGCTGTTTCTGGAGTGGCAGCTAGTTGATGGTGGGAGATATAGATCATAAAGCATTCAGAGGTAATACAGCTTTCTGGACATTGGCATTGACTTTGATGGTGTACTGTCCATACTGGAAGGTGTGAGTGTTACTTCTCTAATTGATGTTGGGGTTTGCGAAGTACAACCATGGTTTTCCTAGTATAGCATCATATCGTGGCAGGTCCGAACTTGTGCGGTGATACTAGATGCTTTGTATATATCTAACTCCAGCTTTTCGATGTTCAGTTCTTTTCTTACTTCCTTCTTATAGCCATCGGCCAGTTCTACGGTAAATGATTTAGACATAGCACTTTTTAGCAAGTGATGTTTCTTGACGAACTTCTTATTAACAAAATTTCTGGAGGCCCCACTGTCTAGGAGGATCCAAGCAGGCTTTCCATTGATTTTTCCATTGAATCGTAGTAACTGTTCTTGGTTCTCTTCTAATTTGATAAATTCAACGGTGGAAGATAACGGTTTCTCTGTTTCTATCTGAAAATTTCTGGCTGGTCTCTAAGGACATTTTCTTGCAACGTGTCCTGATTTTCCACATTTAAAGAAGAGTCCTTTCTGCATCATATATTTCTTTTTCTGTTTATCCAACTGGTCCAACTCCATGGGAGTGGTCTGTCGGGTATCTATTGGAGGTATGTAGGCAGCTGTTTGGTATGGACGACGATTCTGTGATGACTGATTCCTATTATTGGAACCCTGTTGGTTTCTCTGGTCATTCCTTCGTGGCGCTGACTTTCCAGAGTCATACATAGCAATGTTATATTTCATGGATTGTGTCCAAGCTTCTTCAAAAGAATTGGGAGAGCGGTAGCTCACTTCCATACGTGTAGCAGGTTTCAATTCCTCCACGAAATATGCAATTTTATCGGCCTCAGCTATATTATCTATTTGACCCAAGATATTTCAGAAAGTCATGCCATACTCTTGCACAGAGCCAATCTGGCGGAGCCTTTTCAGTTGATGGCGCAGATACTATTGGTGATTCAGCAACTGGAAGGCAGTACGAAGGTCGCGAGCAAAATTGTCCCAATCATCAAAGACATTGACACAATTGGCAACCTGGGCCTCTGGTAATTTATTGATATACCAGTACAGAGCAGCACCTTCTAATCTGGTGGCAGCATACTGTATGTGCGTTTGTTGCTCTGCAATACCTTGTGCTATAAAAATATTAAGGCATTGTAACATCCAAGTGATAGCATTCACCTTTGGGGCTCCCTTATATGTGGGAATCCTGATGGAGATTTTGGGGGCAGCAGCACCTTGCTATTGCTATGGTGTGGGGACTTGTAATTGTCCCAACCTTTGGGCGAGGGCTGCTATAAATTCTTGAAATTGCATTTCATTCATCACAACAGAATCTGAAGAAGAAGCTTATGAATATGTGTATGTATATATGTGTGTGTGTTTACAGTCACGTAATTGTAACAGTCTGCTGCTAACAAGTTGTAAAAGACTTTATTTCAATAAGTCAGTAAACAATTGTTATTTGGCCAACAAGACAACAATGTTGTTTTATTTCAGGAGAGGCTTTTTCTCTCTATATAAGAATCTGGCCTAAAGTACTTTTTAGTTAAAATAACATAAATAAATCTATAAATACAATAATTAAAAATATATAAATTTTGACATAACGGATGTCCAGACTTATGAGGCTATAATATAACTTAAAAAGAAAAACAGAAAGAAAAATAATAATAATAAAAGAAATCTATTGGTTTGCGCTACTACTGTTTATGGGGCTAATTTCTATTCTGGGAAACAAGACAAATTGATTATAATGAAAGGCACTCAGCTCAGGATCGCTAAAGATGATCTCGGATGATGTTAAGCGGAGAGTCCAAAAATAGTAGATAGGATGGACTTTGGGTTTATAGTCACACAGAGTCATGTATACTTACACAGAATTGATGGGGGCAGGTGCAGATTCGTTACAAGAAACTCCATTCATATTCTCCACTATCAAGATATACCATCCTTTTTTTTGTTGCTTCTTTGATCCATTAATTTAGAGTGTTGAGTATCATTTGCTTTTCTCCTTCCATGTCTTGTATAGAAAAGTATTCTCCAATTATTCTCATTTTTTCTTTGTGTGGAAAGGTCAGGTCAGTTGTGATAAGTCTTCCTGCAAGTGTTTTGTAATTGTATATTCTGTATGCAATATTCTTGTTGAACATTATGTTTAATTATTATCCACTGGTTTGTGCTTTTTTGTATGTACATATGATTTGGAATTTCATGTATTGCCAATGTTTTGATTGTTGATGTGAGCCGTTTGTCTCTGTGGTGACTATAATATCCCAGTCTGCTATATCGCAAAAGTTGAACCATGTTTCACATTTGTGTGTTTCTATGAGGCCTTGAATGTTGAATGTTGCGACTTTCCATATTGGTTTATATTCTCTATGTGTTGTTGTGTTTATTGTGTACTAAGTATTATGTTATTTGTATCTGAAATATGATTTGAAGTTATTGCTAGATTGTTTGTTTCTTCTGTTTGTTTTCTTGTTGAATTACATGAATTTGTTTGATGTTTTCTAGAGTTACTTAATTCTTTTATTGATGTAATACTTTGGTTGCTATCCATTATTGTTTATATGAGGGGGAGGGTATGCTACCTGAAATAGAGTTGAGTATGGTATTGTGCATTTGATCCATGTATTTGTCGAGTTTTTGCATGGATGACTAAATATGCTGTTGTTGAGTGCGAATATCTTGAGTACTGTTTTTGAGTGATGTGTCTATTACTGGATCTATTTCTGTATCCAAAGGAGAGATATCGTCATCTATTTGTTTGGCGTAATCTTCATTATATGTTTCTAGATTCACTATGTGTTCCTTTAAGTCAGCTATTTCTTCTTTGATCTCTTGAATCTCTTACTTGATTGTTTTGAGAATGTAAAGTACTTCTGCCATTGTTGATTGAGAGGGTTGGTACTGTGTTTCATCTTCTTTTGATAGTCTTGCTGCTGCTGCATAGTAGCCTGGCTTAGCCTTCCTTTAATTGTTGTATGTGGTTGTCCTTCACCTTATGGTTTCAGTATATGCTGGCCTGAACCTATTGTATAGTTTACCGAATCTATTGGCTTGTTCTGCATTGTACTGATTCCAATGTGTTTTTCTTTCTTGGATTGGATATTGAGCGATTAAGTGTGTTACATTTCCACAGATAGTACAGAGTTTTGTGTCGATTGGTTTCTATTTTACTTGGGTTTCTTCAAAGAGAATATTATATGTTGTTGTTGCTTCCAGGTCTTCTTGATTTATGAAACCAATGATTGCAATCTGCTTGTGCCTATATGACATGTGCCTGGGAATATAGCATGTTTTGGCCCTAGTTTGTCCATAGGGAGTCTAAGATCAAAAGCTGTAGTATTAGAGAGTAGATTTGTTAATTTGATTGTAATATTTCTCGTGCTTTTATTTGGTCCATGTCTCATTATGCGTCAAAAATTCTGATTGAGTCTGAGCGTAAAAGAATACTCCATTTGGCAACTAGGTCTTCTTTTATCTGTTTATCTACATAGATGATGACTACTGACTGCCACATTTGTTGTGTAGATATGTCAATGTTGGTGATCTCTCCAAATTTGGCAAAGGTCTGTTGTAGCTCTATAAATTTTGTGTCTAGGAAAATGTCCCATACTCTGATACTGTTTTCTTTATTTGGTCTAGGAGATGTGAAAGCTATGTGCTCAAGATGAGCCCCATTCTTTCAAGTAAGATAATATTGCATGCTTCTTCTGTAGTATAGTGATCACTAAAAATGGCAATTATGTGTTTCTCTTCTCCTTTTCCTTCACTACGTGTAGAGAGAAAGCCAGTAAGTGTGTTCAAGCTTTTTGCAATATATGCAGTTTTTTGGTTGGTGGTTCTTCCTGGGACTTCCGATGCTTTAATACCTGTATTGACTCTTTCTCTTTCAAATATTGTTGTAGGATTGATCAGTGATCTTGGTCTAGGTTTGCCTACTCTACCAGCTGATATGTTTCTGCATGAGACTTCATGCCACTGCCCACTGGATCTGGGTCTTGTCTGGCTGCTGTTATCTGATTCCTTCATCTCTATGTTTGAGTTATCTATTCTTGCTGTTGTGAATGAGACAGAAGGGTCTTTGTTTTGTTTGATTTCTTGAATATTTCTACTCCTATCGCTATTATCAGATTGAGTATCTTGAGTGATCGTTTCTTCCACTTCATCGCTTCAAGTTAATTGTTTCTGATTGGTTTTCTTTTCGTTGATGGTTTCTATATCTGTAATTGAAACTTGGCTGGCATTCTGGTTCCTTGGTTGTTTGTTTCTAGTGTTTTCTGTAGGGGTTTTTCTCTCTTTTCCTTTATTTTTTGGATTCGACTTTGTTGTCTCCGTATGAGTTTCTTTGCATAGCAATCTTGTGTTACCTTTTGCTAGGGTGTTCTCATTGTAGTTGGGTTTGTCCTGAGTATATGGGCTTCTTCAGTCTCTAGGAGAACTCATCTTTCTGTTCACTTTTCTTCTTATTTCCTAAAATTGCCTAAAAAGAAAATTTTTAAGAAAAAAAAAGGATCTGCGGAAAAGAGTTTTGAATATTAATATATATATTATAAAATATATTTATATTGAATTTATCTATTTTATATTTTTAAAAATGTAAAACTTAGAGAAAAAAAAACTCTTTTCCATCTATATAAAAATTCTTGATAATTTTCTTTTATAGTAACAACTCAAAATATAGGAAAAAAAAGCAAACTACACATAAAGAGCTTCCTAACAAATATACTAAGAAAGTCAATCAAGGCAAGAGATCTAACGTTGGTTACATAGATGTATAACTTATCATTAGTAGCAACAAAATTATAAAACCAACTCTGAAAACAAGACTATCAGAGAAATTTGACTTTATGTTATTGATAAAGAAACTTAAGGCTCAACAAAACAATAATAGAAAATACAACTCTCAAGATACAAAACATCCAAAGAAATGAGTATTATTATGGACAATATTGAAAAGTAGGAAGAAGCAACAAATAAAGACCTGGGAAGAGATGAGCCTGCAAATTAAACAAAAATTCTAGAACTAAATAAGAAAATGAAATCATTTTTTTCAATTACAATAGTAATAATAATAATCATGAATCCTATATAGAATATATCTATTGACAATTATAATAATATTTTTAATAAAAAATATAGTTTCAGAAATTAAGAGGAAAGTCAGAATATAAAACTGATCTTAAAAACCTTCTGACCAAAAAAGTTTTTATGAGTATAGATAACATATTGAGCAATATTGATAATTAAAAATTCTTTTTACCAAAAAGAAATTGAAACATTACAAAATTCTGAAAATATTAGAATTGAAGTATCCATTTGCCCATCTATGATTACAGTTATATTTAAAAATTATGATGAAATACAGACTGCATGCACCACTAAAATTATTGCAATGAAATTACTTTAACAAGAATTATAGTGCAGATCAGTATAACCGAAGGCTAAATCAGATTTATCTAAATGTAGGATATCTCAAACAGCTTCATTAAATAAACATAGCCAAATTGTTCAAGAACCAATCAATTCTTGAATATATAACTATGCTATATATTGATCTAGTCCAATTTGCTATTATATAATTTAAAACTAGTAGTGATTATAAAAAACAAGTCTAGAAATGGGTAGTCTACAAAGACACTAACTGCATATGGGCATACCTTATGTCCAGAACTCGTAAAATAAAAGAAGAAACAAACAAACTCAATAGCACCCTAGCCAACCTAGCCAACATTCTATAAGGTACAACAGTAGGTGATCTTAAAAAAATTTTTTTTAACAAACTAATTATCAAGCATGCTATCTCACATTAAATCACAAAAACCAAGCTAAACACTTCACTGTAATTTATTATGCAAATAAACAAAACCTCATCCAAGCTCTAAAAACCACTTTCAAACTTCAAAACAATAATTTCATATGAATTGACAAATCAGTAAAACTGTACTTATATTGTAAAGCATATAACCACGATACATATTTTTGCTCTCAAAAAGAAGATTACTTCTCCTTAGATTAAGGGTCAATAGACTCAGCCAACCCAGACTTCTCTTCTCAGAGAAGAGAATCAATAATACATAAATCTTAAACAAAACCAACATATCAATTATATAAAATCTAGCAGAATATATATCAGCATTATCAAAGGAATCAACAGAGGCTTAGACAAGATGAAATTAATTCTCAATATTCTTATACAACTACAAACTGACATACTCTTAGTCAAATGTCAAATTCTCAACTTGAAGAAAAGATTCACTGCAGTGAAGACAAGCCAAACACAAAATTTATAGGATTAACTTTTTTGGAAAAAGAGGATGAGATAATAAGTAAAACCTTAATATTCAGAATACTATTTCCAAATATATAGATATCAATCAAACCCAGAACAGAATAAATGAACAAATAAGTCAAATAGAATCCACATTAGTATACACAATAAAAGAAGTGATGGAATATCAAAATTTCTCAAGTGGTTCTGATTACTTTACAACATTCCCTTCTGCCTCAGTAACACCTATAATTGTAACAATCAAGGAAAAAAATGACTGCAAGGGGCAGAAAAATAAAAACTTCAAATATAATATAGAATATATCATATGGAAAATCATTACACTAAATATAAGAAAAATAAATAGCAAAGCAAATTAAATATAACTTATAGAATATAGTTAGGAACAATATATAAACTTTTTAGAAATAACAGAAACCTGACTTCACTCAAACTATAAATAGTAAGACCCAGAACACAACCATATAATTTGGTTATCTATACTATAAAAACAACAATATGATACAAAATAAGTATAATTATAAATAAAAAATAGATTATACATATCTACAATATAGCAGAATACAACAATAGAAGATTTCAACTTGACTTAATATTCAAAAAAAAGATCAAATATAGAATCTACAACTCATTGAATATTACAAATAGAAAATTGAAAACAAGATTATATACATGTGTAAAATAAAAAATACAAAAAGTCAATAGTTGAAACATGTTTATAATAGTAATAAGCAATCTTAACAAATTTACAAATAACAAGCTGAATAAAACCTCTAAGAAGATAAAAACTCTTTCTGTTGATTCTCTGACCATACACAAAAAAGATGTTCGCAAAAAGTTTTTATACTTTTTTGCTAATAAAGTCTTAATACTTTCCTTAAAACAACTTGAAGTATGACTTCAAGAGT
>CAJVPT010006996.1:0-10496 GCA_910592055.1 Acaulospora colombiana
GTCACAAGAATCGCTCATGTAATCAAATGTACTACTGAAAACTCAATAAAGCATTTGTCCGTCAGTTGGACTTAATATAAAAAAAAAAAAAAAAAAAAAAAAATTTAAATCTCAACTTTTTATATTAAAGTTTTATCGCCATCTAAAGAATTTAAGTAAAAAAATATGAGTTTACAATTTACATTATCTATAATTTGATTTTTGATATTATAAAAGTCTTCATTAAGGAACTTGAAATTTTTTAAAGACAAATATTTCCAGAATATTTTTTTCAATTACCAATGTTATTATTAAAACATATGGGTATAATCAATAAAAGCTTATTTACATTTCAAAAATCAACATATTTTATGTCAGTCAATTACCTTTAATAAGGATTTGTGTTATTAAATATTTAGGATCAAACTGAGGTAGGCAAAATTCTTCAGAAAACTATAAAAGTAGAAACTTAAAGAGAGCTAGAACAGTTTAAAAGAGAGAAAGTAAACCTTTTAACTATAATAAAATCTCTGTAAATCTTTTGTTTCAAAGGTTAGAAGGACCTTTAGATACTTTATAGTTAGTTCTTTTTTCTTTAAAATTTTTTTTGCCATTGGTATCAAAGATAATACTTGACTTTCATGATTATTGAAAGTCAAATTTTTGAATAAAAAGATTTGTAAACAATAGAGAAAGGGTAAAGATAACTCTTGAAGTAGACTTCAAGTTATTTTATAAAAAGTTTAAGACTTTATTAACAAAGAAGTAAAAAAACTTCTTATAAATATTTTTTTTATATAAGGTTAGAGAATCAATAAAAAGAGTTGCAATAAAACTATAAAATATATTATTTTTTTTTTTTGAGTACCCATAGCCAAGCTAGATCATCAGTTTATTAATAAAATGAAGATAAAAGTATATTTTCATTCGAGTAGTATGATACATACTATAGCTAAACTATTATTCTAATCTAACTAACTCGTTGTAAGCATAAAAGTCTCTAAGTTCAGCCTTGGGAACAATATTTTGCTCCATAATATCTTTAAGTGAAGACCCTTCTAGTCCACTGCATTATTGTTAGCAGGTTGTCACTGCCATATGTCTAACCAAGCTGCTGAAATACAGGAAACTACAAAAGGATGGGTTAAAAAAAAGGGGAGGGGGAATATTTAAAAATGTCTAAGCAGACTAGCAAGAAAATGAAAAAAAATATTTCCAGCTTCCTTCAAAGACCTGCTTCTCAAGACCTCTTCTCAATAAGAAATGCCTGATTGGGATATCCTTTCTTTTCCTAACCATCTGAGAAACTTATCTATTCTTGATCTTAATTTCCTTCTTGTGTATTATTTGAGGAGACCTATCACCTAGTGGGAGCCTTTACTTTCAGGATATACTTGGTCCCAACTTTCTTTGGGCAGTGATTTTTTATTTACCTATGATAGAAGGGCGACTTATGATGGACCCTAGATTCTTATGTAACCTAGTAGGAACTGGGTTATATTGTTTCAATATGATATCTTTCAGCCACCATGCCTAATTAAAAGAATTTTACTGATGTACATCTTCTATTACCCAAAAGGCCAGATTCCCCAAAAATCCTTTTGCCTTGTAATGATAGGAGAGTTTGCAAAGTGGTGGGGATCCTTATCGATTGCGATATCCTTCAACAACTTCTGGGGAAATGTATTCTCAACTGTAATCAAAGGGTTAAAGCTTAGCATAGATTAGAGACCATTCGGTCTTATTACCTGACCGAAATAAAAAGAAGATCTTGGTCTTGAACTTTGCCTAACCGGAATGATAGGAGAGAAAGATCTCAGCTTGAATGAATAGCAACTTTTTCACCACCTGGGGACTTGTTGCTCGTATCTTATTGGCTTCATGATACTTGATCTGTAGGTTAATCCAATTGGAGAAGTGAGGTGGACATGGAATATCAATCAACTCTTTTTATTACCAATGATGTCATCGAAACATGTGAGGTGATCAATAGGAGCTTGTTTACATTCAGTTACTAACGTATTTAGTGTCAACCAATCAGATGCCAAATGAAGTTGTGCTACCAGAAATTCAAGGTCAAACTGAAGTAGACAAAATTCCTCAAGAAAACCATGAAAAACGATAGATACTTTAAGAGAGTACAAGACAGTATATGAGAAGGTGGAAAATAAGCCTTCCCCTGTCAACAAAATCTCTATTTCTTGTCACTTCTAGCTCTGTAAGATGACACTCCACTTGTCAGTTCTTTTACTTCCTAGAACCTTCTTGCCCTTAGTAGAGGAAGTGCGAACTGGAGTCTTTTTAGGCCATTAGAGGCTCAAGTTTTTATTTAAAGGAGTTTATAAACAAGTAAGGGAGGGTAAAGGAGATACATGAAGACAAGCTTCAAGTTATTTTAATGAAAATGTAAAGACTTTATTGACAAAGAAGCATAAAACTTCTTGCAAACATCTTTTTTGTGTGTGGTCAGAGGATCAGCGAAAAGAGTTTTCCATAACTTTAAAATATATTATAAAAAATAGAATAAATATTAATATATAATATATATAAATTTTATAATTTTTAACTATATAATTAATGAATTAAAAATTATTAAAGTTAAAATTTATAATAAAAATAAAAATATAATAAATATATTCAAACTTTTAAAAGTAATTATATAAAAAAAAATTCTATTGTAGTTTTAAATTATCTAATTTATTATTTAATTATTGTAAATCTATCTTATATTTTTTTAATATCAATAATAATCTTTAGATATTTATATCTTATATTTAATTTATCTTCATATTTAAAATATAAGAAATATTATTTATATTAATAAATTTTATTAAATTATTTGTTAAATGAAAGTCTTGAATTAATATAGATTTTGAAATCTATCAGAAATAAAATATAATAAATTATTTATCGTTAAATTAGATTATAAATCTTTTTTATATAATTTTTTTGATAATATAATTGTATATCTTAGTTTTTGATTATTATAAGATTAGATGTCTTATATTTACATAGTCTAATCTTTTTTATATAACTTATTCAATTAATTAAATATAACTTTTATAGAATAATTAATAGATCTAATTAAAAGGAATTTTTAATTCAATCTTTAAATAATATTAAATTACTGATTTTTTGAATTGTAATTTAAAAGTATTACTACTATATTATTAATTTATAGATCTTTTATATTTTTTATATTATAAAAACTCTTTCCTGTAAATCACTGATCACAAAATTTTTGAAACAAAGTTAATAAAAATTCCACCAAAAACTAAACAAAAAGAACCTGGAGGGAGTCCCTCCAGGACCCTTAACAATACAGAAGAATACTCCATTCTTGATGTAGTCCTTATCAATAACAAAACATCAAAAGTTTCTATTATATACAAACAAAATAAAACCTCTCTTGTTTATACAACAAAACTAGTAACCTCTATCCAAGTTCTTCCCTTACAACATTGTCCTTCTTTGTGATTAATTCTCACATACAAATCTGATAATGATGATTCTAATCAACCACTAGTTATTATTCAAGTCCTCTTTGAACCAAAATGCCCTTCTAAATTCTCTACTCCTGGCCTAAAAGTGACCATCGAAATTCTTACAAACTTTGCAACACCCATCTTAAACCAATTTATGGAACACCAAACAAACTTCAATCTATCCAAAAATGATAAAGAAATTGCTGTCAGAAAAGTTGTCAAAGAAACCATGAATTACAAACTCTATTGCCCTTGGAATCAAATCTTTATTTCTACCAATAAATTCTCCAACACTTTTTCCCTCAAAAAAAGAGAAACCCCTATATCCCCTCCCAATACTCCTGTCGCACAAGAAGATCATTCCATGGAAACAGACCAATCAAATATGGAGATTTACAACACCCCTAATGCTGCTTAATGCACCTCTGAACCTGATCAACATTATACCGCTTCCTCAGTAGACAATAAATCTAAAAATAGCTCAAATGAAAACACTAATCAAGATCAATTCCCCTTAGATCAGAACACAATCACAGATATGGAAATCGACCCCAGTAATAAACAATCAACTCCTCTCTCATGGGTCAATGAAACTGAAGAGGTATTTGGCTCTGAAGATATTAAAAATGCAAGTTCTCCAGACTATCAGTCCTCTATTATTGAAACGGCAACAATCATCAATGATACCAATCTCTCACCAAAATCCCTGGTGGAAATGTTCATAAAAATCAGAAACCTTCCCCGTATCTTACCCCCAAAGGCCTTATCAGCAGTCCTTACAAAAATCTCATACAAAGACAGAGCATTCTTCAGATCTTTTGCCAAGTCCGAAGACCTAAAAGGAACTCATCAAAAAGAATATGAAAAGCTAGTAAAAGACTTTCAGACTAATTATACCAATAAACATAACATTGGCTATATCAACAGGACCACCCAAAAAAAAATTAGCATCGTCATCAACAAATCCATCTTTGCCACGTATCTTCGAACCTCAGACCTTTACACTCTTTGACACTGGCAAGTTGCCCAGATCCTAGAATATGGCTTCAATTACTTTATTGATCCTTCCAAAAAAAAGATAGATTGCAAAGAACTCCTGAAGTATTTGGAAGAACTTATCAAGAATGTTCTCCCAGAGCTCCCTAAACATCCCAATAAAATTCCCTTCAGAGTCAAAATCAAATTGCCCCATGCCCTACCACTAGATGCCTCCTCTATAACAGCTTCAACAGCTCGAGCATTAAGATGCTTTTATAACTTTGATCTTCTACCTGAAATTTCTTCAAAAAACTACCAAACCTCCCAACCAACTCCCAAAACCTTCCCCTGGAATTCAAATCTATCTTTCCCATTACAGAACGGGCACAACTCCGTGTTCTCAGACAACTAGTTAATCAACTACGAGAAAAGTTTTACATTTCTAACAAACTTCCAGATGAATATTTCGACCTCCCCCCTCCAAAAATTAATCTTCCTGATACCTATCAACAACTTCCTCAAGACCTAGCTTCCCTATTTCCTATACCCAATGATATTTAGTATATTAAACAAGTCTCTAAAACCCTATGAGACAATAACTACGCCTTTAAACTATTGCTGAAAGATTACTTAATCCAAAAATTGCCCCTTCCATCACCCCACTGGCACAATGAGAACACTGGTATAGAACTACCCATCAATGACCAATCTCTGGTCGAAACTCTTATTCAGCAACTATCCCCCCTTTATCTTTTCAAATTACCTTTTGGACCCAAATGAATAGATCCATCTCTTAAACAATCTAATCGTCCTTTCCTTTCCAACAATTTTGAAGTAATTGAAAAGGAACTAGGCCTCTCAAAGGATGACCTCAACAGAAATAACCCTTCGTTTAGTGACAATATCAGGAAAATTAAAAACAATTATCTGGGTCCTATTTCCAGAGAATGGATTCAATCAGTCTTTCCGATTCTTCCAGACCTCCCAACCTCAAATGAAATCTTGAAGAACGAGAGAGAAAACATTACTCTGTCACTAAAAGAGGATGAATTCTTCATTGAGAAACTAAATATCATAAAAAAATACTTCTATTTCCAAAAACTCCCAGAGAACTTTGTGAAAGTATCAGAGCTACCCAATCCCGATGTGACTCTCCTCCCTCTTCTCTATTAATTATGAATCATACCCTTAACTCAAGTCCTTCTTTTGCAATAACAAACCTCAATCAAATCCCATCAAGCCAAACAAATACCACCCATCAAATTTTCCAATAAAAAAAAAACCAGCAAAATCAAAAACCTCCTCTCGATTTCAACTCTCAATGTCCAAGGCTTAAATGAAGCAGGAAAACTACACTGTTTATTAAATTCCCTAACCAACGAAAGGCAAATCAAAATCTGTACCGAGACTAAACACACCTCCTCAAAACCACTCCCAAAAAAAGCCAACAATAATATAATCATATCTAGTGGGCCTAAGAAAGCCCCAGCAATGGTACTTGCATAATTCTTTCTAAAACCCTTTCAAATCATATAACTGAAACATTTTCCCCCAATGAATTTTAGTGCACTATACATCTCAAGTTCAAATCCCAAATAGATATTATTATAGTAGCCCTTTATCTCTCCCACTCTATTCCTCATAGAGACATTGCATACTCATCCCTAAAACAACTGCTTCACTCCCACAAGAATCACGAATTCATTATAGCAGGAGACTTCAACACCTACCCCCTAAAATCTCTATCAATCAATGCCCCAACAAATAATTGCAAACGCAAAATCTACAGATTGATTAATAATATGATAGATGCTGGTAAGATTACTTCCAAAGAACACCTTTACACACACTACACCAAAACAAGCACCTCTAGAATTGACCAAGTGTGGCTTTCTTCTAAACTGGCAAGAAAGATCCTAAATTATTATATATATGACTCCAACGACATCAAGACAGACCATAAAGACATCACAATAATCCTTCAGTGGTTCGAGTACAAACTACAAAGAATTTCCTATTCAACAAAAACATACCTATTTAACAAAGCAATAAAGGAACAACTAAAATTCTTCATCGAAGACATTAACATAGCCCTGGAAATAGAATCGTATCCCAAATAGCATCAATTTGAACTTATAATCAAAAATGCCCTAAACTCTAACATCCCTACAAAAAAGCAACAGCTTCCTACAAAACCAAAACAAATATTTCCTGATATTAATCAAGCTATTAAGCAATTGAAGAGTTCTATCAGCAAAAACAGAAGCAAGCCATCCAACATCATTCTTACTGACAAAGAAAAGTCCTTCCATAAAAAAATATCGAGCCTCCTTCCAACAAT
The DNA here is from genome assembly GCA_910592055.1 of Acaulospora colombiana. NCBI lineage: Eukaryota > Fungi > Glomeromycota > Glomeromycetes > Diversisporales > Acaulosporaceae > Acaulospora > Acaulospora colombiana. The sequence goes on from CAJVPT010006996.1 coordinate 6,784, forward strand.
TGGGACCATTAAAAAAACCCTTAAAGCATTACTAATAGAAAACCAAAAAAGAATGACTGATTATATGGCTGAACAAATCTCACTACGAGTTAAAGAAAACTATTCAAATTTCTGGAAAAGACCTAAACAATATATTTTAATAGCACTTAACGACCTCAAGCCATCCCTGGATCTGTCTATTCTCCACGATGGCTCCCAACTACAAGATGACCCAGACACATTTGATGAAATTATAATTAATTACTATCGCAAGCTTCTCACACCCAAAGAGTTTTCTATCAGCGAAAATTGGCTCCCTGACTATAGTCCCATTGACCAAATACCTACTCACCTATACCACACTACATTCAATACAATTGACCAAAATAATATAGAAGAATCAATCTCATCATTTCCTCTGAACAAAGCACCTAGCCTCACTAAAATTCCCTATGAAACTTGAAAACATATCGGTCCACATGCCCAAAAGATATTTGGAAAGCTCCTAAATGAAATCCTCAAAACTGGTTACATCCCAGCATCCTGGAAAAAATCAGTCATTACCCTACTTCCCAAAAAATTAGTGTGGTCTCATGACCTGTCGGACACTAGGCCAATAGCTCTAATCGAAACTAGCCGTAAGATCTTTACAAAGATGCTTAATACAAGGATATCCTCTATCATTGTCAAGAATAACATTCTCTCACAATCAAATTATACAGGCACAAAAGATCACTCCCTAATGAACACCTCGACCAATTTAATGGAAATATTTTGAATAGTCTCATTTGATATTTCCAAAGCCTATGATTCAGTCAATCTGAACAGCCTCCTAGCAGCTATGAACCGTATCAAAATTCCTCAACAAATCTCATTGATTATATTGAATTTATTAACGCATAGATCTCTCTAATTTATATCACATTACAATATCACCAATTCACTGGTGGTCTCCCAGGGTCTGGACCAAGGAGAAACAATTGCACCCCTTCTTTGGACTATTTTTTATAACCCGGTAATCTCTAAAATTGAGCAAAACTTGCCAAAGGGCAACAACATTTTTGCTTATATCGATAATATAGCCATATTCACATATAAACTAACAACTCTACAAGATGCTACTGATACATTTACATCCTTCCTCAAGATGAATTATATTACATGCAATAAGAACAAAACAGATCTTATAACTAGCCACTCTTCCAAAAGTGATGAATGCAGAAAGAAGCTCATTGTAGAGGACATATCGATACCACCAAAGTCTTTAAATCAATCCATCAAGTATCTTAGAATATATCTATCAGGCAAATCCTCATCAACTGCCACAAAAAGAAAACTCAAAGAAAAAATAGAAAATTATACCAAACATATAATAGAACAACGAAGTTGGAATGGATCTATAACAATCCAGGTTTCCAAATGGATCATCCCAGCTCAACTAGAGTACACTCTACAGATAGCAGTAATCAAGGCCAATGACATACAAAAATTACAAGCTCTATTCAATCACCCCATCAAATGCAAACTAGGCATAGAAAGAACAATATCTAACAAAGCTCTATTTTCACAAGCTGGCCTTAACGTCACATCTCTCAAAGCCCAAAAGGATCAAACTATTGTAAACCTCTTAACATCAATACTCAATAACAGCAAGACTCTTCCTCATATAAAAAAAGAGATCTTATCTATCCAAATGAGCACAGCAATATGGACTTGTTCAATATGTCAACCCAATATATTTTCAAAAATCAATTCCTGGATACTAGACACAGCCTCCACAGCTCTCTCATATAAAATCAACATTTGTTTCAACAACTGCCCATTCCAATACAAGGATCCATATCTATCAATAGGGCTTCACCTACAGATTATCAAACCAACAGCCATTATATTATCTAAATCCAATGTTAAAAACATCAGACAGCTCATTCAATACAAATCTCTTGAAAAAAACATGCGGTTAGAATTCCACACTAAAATCGGCAGAATCTCACCAGACAAAACCCCACTTTGGTTTGAAAACTTCAAACCCAATATACCAAATCTAATTGGAGACACTCTTCCCTGCTTAAACCCACACCTCTTATTCTGGGCATTTTTCAACAATAACAAACTTGACTTTATCAAGAGACGCAGAAACATCAAGAACATAGAAATAATAAAGGGAGGTCATTATATCCTCAAAAACAATAACGATAACAACAATCTTCACCAATTGATTCCTTGCACCTGCTCAGTACAACCTTGTATTGTCTCAAAACCTATATCTGACACCAAAGCAACATGGCACATTTTGCAAAATAATCTTCCCTACCTCCTAAACAACATTGATGAACTTAGACACATGTTTGCTCCACAAGTTTCTCAGAGCATTCCAACCATAAATATACCACCCCCTCTTTCATTTATACCCTCAAGTCCTAAAAAGATATTCCTGTATCAACACTCCAACACCATTGAAATAGAAAGTGATAATTCCTCAACCTTCTATCCGAATCTTTCTTAAACACAAAATGAAATATGAACCATTCTAACAGATTTAATACAATCAATCCCAATGGGTTCACATATCAAGTGCAATCTCAAAAATTCTCCCAATTTCTTAACATCTTCTTACTCAAATAGAAACATTAAACTTTCTTATAGTCACTATAGTAACTATTGTCAAAACCTCTCCAAATCAAAAAATATCTCACTGACTTTCAAAAAACATTCAACTACAACTAACACCACAACAAATCTAACCATAAAAGAGTTATCTATACTTACAACAAATAACTATAATACATCATTATTTATCAACAACCAAGTTGGAACCAGCTATACCCAGTGGATTAAGTTTATCAACTTATCAATTAATCTCATCGCCATCACCACTAGTCAAAATTGTCTTCTCAAATCCACCAACATTCAAGATTTTATTTTATTCAAAGAAGCAAACAAAAAATGCTGGCAAACTGACAAATACCAGTTCCGGTCATTATCTATATTCAGAACCAAAATTCTTTTTAATAGCCTTCCCACTAGAGCCATACTCCCTAATAGATATTCTTCACTTTACCCATCACCCAAATGTCCTCAATGTGATCACACAATTAAAAACCTAGAACATGTGTTCAAGTGTATAAAGAATAGAGAATTACTTAACAAAAAACTTCATAAATTTAACAATCTTCTCAAAAAAATCTTACAAAAACAAAGTCAAAAGAAAAACCACTTGATACAAATAAATATCCAGCATATAACTATTACACCAGCAAATAGCAAAACACTCTTAAATATTTCCTTAGGGATATCCAATCAGATCCTTGAACAAATCCAAAGCAATAAAGCAAAGGTTAAACTTATGAATAAGGCCCTAAAAATCTTACACAGAATATGGAAAGAAAGATCTGCTACTGCCACTACAGCACCACTCACTGGCATCAAATGGAAATCCACAAAAGCAGCCAGACCACCACTTGACAATCAACTACCAAACCAGTCCCATAAACTCCTTAGTACTATTTTAACGGCTTCAAATAGACTCTCAAATTCTACTAGTTACTTTATTGTATTTCCAACAGTAATAGCATGATTTTCGAATAAGTAATTGCCATTCGACTCTATTTTGGCATACCCAGTCACAGACTGTAAGTGTGTCATGATAGGACAATTGCAATAGGCATTAGTTAATTTATTCAGGTGTTACTACCTTGTAAAGACTATTCATGTATCTGTTTATGAATTAATTT
>CAJVPT010006997.1:0-10496 GCA_910592055.1 Acaulospora colombiana
AATTAAAATAAATAAAATTTGTTAATAAATTAAAAAAAAAACAATTAATTAATTAAATATAATTTAATTTTTTTAAGAAATAAGAAAATACTTAGATAAATAAAAAATTTTTAAAAAATTTTATTTTATTTTTCATTAAAAAGTACAGTATATATATTCTCATTTATTTTTATTTAAGTTATTAAAAATAAATATAAAAAAATCAAGATATAATTTTTAAAATATTTTTAAAGCTATTTTAATAAAATACAAAGGTCTAATTAATAAATTCTATAACACTTTGTATGTAGTATTTAAAAATTTAATTAAAAAAATTTTTTTTGCTTAATATAATTATAAATATTATTTTATTTTTTTGTAATTTTATTTAATTTTTAAATCATTGTTTTAAAATTCAAATTACAAGATTGCAATTGATCTTTTAACTTTTAAAAAATTTTTAAAATTTAAAATTTTATAGTATTTTAATAAATTTTCAATTATTTTAGAACTAAATGAAATTTTTTCAAAATCGAGTGTCCCTTTACTGTCTTTATTTATTTGGAAAAATAAAGTTAAGATAATTTTTGCTATTAAATTATATTATGAAAATAATGATACATACTATATTTTAATTTACTCCTTAATTGAAGTTTTTTTTTTTTTTTTTGAATTAAGTTTGAATATAATGAGTCGCACAATTTAAAAATCGCATAAAATCGGCCGATTTTGATCGCCGAATCAGAGCGTATTGTGTAGAACCATATACAGTATGTTGTTGTAGACTCGGCTGCACAAGCTGACACTTTATCCGGCGCTGTACGACGCATTATGTTAGATGCTATATTTAGGTATGTAATATAATAATTGTTTTTAAATAAATTTGAAACGGTTCCTCAAGGCTCCAAGAAGGGGCAGGGCAGATTATACCAGTTCGCGTCATTTTACGTTCTTAACAATATTTCGCTGCTCCTGGGTATCAGAATCATAGAAAGACAATCGTCGTATTCTTGACTGGTCCATAAAAAATTATATCGCACGAACCACAAGCGACATGGTCGAGCAACAGTAAAAAAAGTTCGTCGGAGAACGGATTTAATGCATGCAGTCGGAATAACCATTGCTTCTTTTCATAGACCATGAAAAAGGGGGAGAGGTTGCACGTGTGGCTCATTGCGCAGCGTCAGACTTAACATACAGTATGTCTGCATGCTTCATTGTAATAAAGTGTGATCAATTGGTTGACAATCAATTAGCATCACTACCCATCAGGATGAAAGAAAATTTAACAGATAACTGGAGAAATATAGTTTTAACAAAGGTATGTTTATTGTCATATTCATTTTTACAAAGATTTTACTAAATATTTACAAAAAAAAAGAAGTTCATAAATTTATCCTTAGAAAACATAATTTTTTGTGTGTTGAGAAGAAGCAATGATTAATGGATTGCGAAAATAACTTAATGTAAGGATGATGTTTTATGGTTGATCCATGCGTTCATCAATATCACCGTAAGTGATGCAACACGGATCCGTCCCGCTAAAAATCTCGACCTTCTCAATATCTGAATATGGTGCATCGTAATAACCGAACGATCCAAATAGTGTTCATTATACCAACGTCTCCGACGTTTGGTTGTTTTCCACTTTAATTCAATAGATTTTCAAACGCCTTAATTAATTTGTAATGAATTTTTAAATTCCTCCCATATTCTGTCATTTTCCTCCTGGGAATCTAACAAAAATGGCCTGGTGTCAAAGGGTGCCGAGAAATATTTTTTGCGGTTAAGTTTCTTTCTATGAAGCTTGGAATTTATTGGTTCAAGTTTGAAAGGCTTATCCGAGCTCGATTTTTTCTTTCCTCTCTTAGTTTCCAGGGAGAATGCGTCAGTGATACTAACTTCCAAAATTTCCAAAGACTTGTTTAAATCCCTATGATACTCTTCATATTTTCCCATCATATAATAGGTTTTCCCGCGAATTTTCAACGTGTCGGCATTATTTGGTTCGATCTCCAAGGACTTATTTAAGTCAGTAAGTGATTCTTCATATCTTCCCATCCTTTGATAAGTTTCGCCACGAGCTCTTAGAATTTTAGGATTTTCGGGCTCGAGTAGTAATGATTTATCTAGTGAATTAAGTTTAAAATTGGCCTTTTGAGAACCAGATAAATTCCTAAGCAAAAAGTTCATCTTCAAGACGAATGAAAATCTTTTGATTTTCCGCGTAGTTACATTGCCGTATATAAGTGATTTTTACATACTAAATTCTGATACATGAAACCCGAAACAGTTTTAGGTACCTAAATACACCATTAGAAATTGTGTTTAAAGTTTTAATTTTCTGTCGATATGCATGTCAATCTTAAAATTTGTTACACAATAATCACATAATAGCGATAAACAATAATGCTAAATTGATAAGCGAGGTTTCATCACCGAATATGGGTCCAATAGGGGGAAAAGTCCTTGTATTTCGTATCCGAGTAGTGGAAGATCGTTTAATAAACAAGCGTAAGGGTAAATGTTTTTTTTAAGTAAGTCGACTAAGTCTTCTGGACTCTAGGATTGTGGCTTCTGAATTAGTAATACTAAAATTCAAATCATTATTGTTTCAGGTTATGGACCTGAAAATTTAGTTTAGCATTCAAAAAGAATCACCATATTGGGCCCGAATGGTAGCCCCAGTAATAGAAAGACCGGTTCTTTCTGGAGGTGTTTATGGTTTGTTTTGCCAATGATAAGGTAATACAACAGGTTGACCGTAACGCCAAGATGTCTTCTGATATATACAGATGTTGATGCCTATCCTTCGAGAATAGGTCGAGATTGATAAATTCAATTCCCTTCTACTAACCTCATAATAAAATATGCCTAGTCTGTTATATAAGTGTCTCTTTGATTTATAATAATGATATTATTATTTCTTTCAGGGAAAAGTTTTCTACTGTAGCCATTTGCATATATGATGATTAATTTTCTCCTTTGATATCGGGAATTCCGTCTGTGATCAAACCATTGCTGTAAATCTAAAAGTCGACCCACATTTCCATACATATCATAAAAATATATTTAACAATACTATGCATTTCAAAAATATTATTCAATATATACAGTATATATATAATAAAATCAAAGTCTATCAAATAACGTTTCTAAACGAGTGCCCCATAAATGCTTTCTTCATTTGAGCACAATTTTAACAATTTTATTAAGTCGAGCCAATGAACTCAATGTTCGCATGTGCTATAAGAGCTTTAAATATCATCATGCGAATGCACTCCCGAAAAGAAGTTTCACGTGACACTTGCCGCAATGATAAATAATGGCGTCGCGGAATCTATGCTTGATTGAATAGACACTAGCTACTATTGATTTCTTTCCTTTTTTTTTTTTTTTTTTTTTTTTTTTTTGAAACGGGAGCCTTGACCCACTTATTAGAGAAAAAGGCTTATTGTTTGCGTGTACAATACAAATTCACATTGCAAATTCAAACCAACCATTCTAAATTCGATGAGCGATTGGGATAACCGGACGAGTAATCCGTCGAAAAAACATCTACTTATTGTTTTTTTTTTGGTTATTTTTTCTATTTTAAACTTTTTTTTTTTTTAAGTAATAATAGTTTGTGTGGCCACAAATAAATATGTTTCATAAAACAGAATATCAAAATTTCGCTATATTTAAAAAGATAATGTTTTCTGCTTTTAACGTTCAATAATTATATTTTATATCTCCTAAAAACAATCATTAACTACCTTGTCTATATTATCTCAAACAAATAATATTTATTAAAATCAAATTACGTTAGCTTGAAAAATTAAAGCCTAATGAAATTTATATTTATTATTACAAACTCATTTACGAGTTTTAAATAATATCTTAATATTTTAAAACTTGCAACTCGGATATTTTGAATAGACTATTAGTAGTTATAAACTATACCAAAATAATTAATTCTATAGCAAAATTATTATCAAACCTATTATTTAATAGGAAACACAATAAAAAAAAATTTTTTTTGTTAATTATTTAACTATCAAAAAAGATATTCACATAAAAGTCTTTGACTTTTTGACTAAAAAGTTTAAAGTTTTAATACTATTTTTAAAACAACTTGAAAGTATCTTCAAAAGTTATTATTATCTTTACCTTTTATTTATAATTTTTTCAATCAAAAACTTGACTTCTATTAATCAAAGAAAAGTCAAATGATACCTTTACCTTTATTACTATTGATAAAAAATTCTTAAAAAATAAATAATTAATTAATTATAAAATATTTAAGAATCTTTTTATATCTTTGAAATGAGTTATTGTAGGTATCTATAATAATAAAGAAACTTATTTTCTTATTTATTTATTTTTATTTTTATTATTATTATTATTTTTATATTCACAATCATGACATTATAACATGTCTTAATTAATAAAAGCATATGATCTTGCCAAGTATTTGAGAAAATAGGATTTAATAAAAGTAAGTTTGAAGTGATGAAGAAATTTTAAACAAACCCATTTCAGATCAACAATATTGTTGCCCTTTGAGAGACCCTAGGGGTGAATAAAGTTTGTCAAAATTTAATTATATGATAAGTTTAATAATTGAATTCACAAGTTTGCCAAACTTTTAATGTAATTGTAATTCTAATCAATATTAGATTATAATTTTAGTAAAATTAAGATTTATAATTCTGGCTAATATTAAATTCTTAATCAGGCAGACATTATATCATAGTTCTAAATAGCATTAAACTATAATTTCAGTAGAATTAAGATTTATAATTTTAGTTGACATTATAATTTTTTTGTAATAATCACATTTTATTTTACAATATCACAGTGATGATCATATTACCTAAAATAAAGATTATCTAAATTTAACATATTGAAGCAAAAATATTTGATATCAAATTTAGCAAAAAATTTTATATGTTACAAAAAAAAAAAAAATTAATAAAAAATTTATATATCATAATAAAAAAATTTTTATATAAAATTTATCAAAAAATTATAAATTTAATATATTGTAACAAAATATATTTATATGATTAATTTTAAAACTTATATTAAAATTTGATAAAAGTTAATAATTTTTAACAAAATTTATTATTGATTATAAAATTACTTAATTAAACTATTAAATTTTTTTTTGCCTATTTTATTTATTTATTTATTTATTTTTCTTTTTTTAAAAATTTTTTTAATTTAACTTTTTTAAAATTTATTTCATTGATTTTTATTTTATTAAATTTTGTTTAAATCTTTTTATTTGTTTTTTTTTTTTTGAACTTTTTAATTATTTTCTAATTTTTATTCATTTGTATATTTCTTTAATTTAATATTTTTTGTATTCTAAATATATTAATAATTTTTTATTTTTTTAAATTTAACTATTAATTCTTTATTTTTTTTATCTTTTTTTTTTTTATTCTTTATATTTTAAAATTTTTTCTAAACTATATATTTAATTTAGTAGACCTTCTAATATTTTTTTTTTTTTTTTATAATCTGTGGTCAGGCCAGCATTATATATTTATTAATCAATATGAAAACTGATAAAGATACATAGGGCAATTGCATCAGGACTAAACTAAAAACTTGTACTGATATACTTATCAATGGCTTTCAATTCTCAAATGAGCTTCAGTCTCTAAGTGCAACCTTAGGAACAATATTTTGCTCTGAAATAAGTTTTGGGTGAAGACCCTCTTAACTTATCCATCATTGTCAGCAGGTTGTCACTGCTTATTATCCTCCAAGGAACTGATTTTGAGAAACTACAAAGGGAAAGGAAAAAAGAAAAGGAAAGAAAATATTTAAAAATACACAATTGTGCTACTTGAAAATGAAAAAAGAAAAAGAAAAATAAAAGTACTCCATATCCTCTAAAGAACCTCTGTTAGAAACCTCTTCTCATTAGAAATTAATCCTTCTGAGATATTCTTCTTCTTCCTGACCGTCTGAGGAACTTATCCATTCATACTCTTGATTATTTTCTTGTGACTGTTTGAGGTACTTATCGCCTATTCAGATCCAGTGTCTTGCTTAATGCTTTCTTTCTTTCAGTTTTAATTTTATATTTACTCGCGCAGAACTGAATGGCTAATAGTGGACCCCCAGGTTATTATATGGCTTTTTAGTCTTGTTGTGTAACTCCCAATATCTTTCAGCAGTCATGTCTAATTAAAGAAATTTTATTGATGTATATTTTTTATTATCCAAAAAGTCAGATTCCTCAACAATCTTTTTGCCTTGCAATAGTGGAAGGGTCTCAAATAGTATGGGGATCCTCGTTGATTATGATATCATTGTACAACATTTGAAAAAATGTATTCTCAATCCTAGAGAAAAGCAATGCTTTACATTCCTCTGCTTTTCAGTCTTACAGCTTGACCGGAATAAGAAAATAACCCCCTTTGCATACTTTACCTGACCAGGATGATAAAAAATTGAAGGCCTCGGCTTGAACAAATAACTACCTTTTCACCACCTAGGGAATTTAGTGCCTATCCTAATAGCCTCATGATTTCTTTGCTTCAGTTAAACTTCATTTGGAGGAGTGAAGAAGTTCATATCCTTAATTTCTTTTTCAATTATCAATGATATTATCGAAACATGTGAGGTGACCAATAGAAGCTTGTTTACATTCAGCTACTAATATATTTTGTATCAACCAATCAGATGCCAGGTGATGTTGTGCTATCAAAAATTTAGGATCAAACTGAAGTAGGCAAAATCCTCCAAGAAAATCATGAAAACCAGTAAGCATTTTAAAAGGGTATAAGACAATATGTAATAAGGTGAAAAATAAGCCTTCCCTTATCAACAGAATCTTTATTTTTTTTCACTTCCAGCTCTGTGAGGTGATACTCCACTTGTCAGTCCTTTTACTTCCTAGAACCTTTTTGCCTTTAGTAGAGAAAGTATGTACTTGAGTCTTTTCAGGCCACTAAAGGCTCAAGTTTTTATTCAAAAAAGTTTACAAACAAATAAAGGGAAGTAGAAGAGATAGATAAAGATAAGCTTCAAGTTGTTTTAATAAAAGTATAAAGACTTTATTAGCAAGAAAGTATAAAACTTCTTGTGAATATCTTTTTTGTGTGTGATCAAAGAATTAGTGAAAAGAGTTAGTAGACCTTCTAATAATATTATATTATAATAATATAAATTATTATAATATTATTTATAAATTAGTTAAAATGCATAAATTAATTTTAAATATATATATATTTTTAAATTACAATTAGATATTAAATGCAAGGTTTTATTAACATTAATTGTTATAGTTGATTATATCAATCATCTAATATAAGCTATATATCTATATGGACATTCACTCTTTTCACTGATTCTCTAACCACACACAAAAAAGATGTTCACAAGAAGTTTTAATACTTCTATACTAATAAAGTCTTACTACTTTCTTTAAACTATTTCAAAGAGTTTCCTCAGAACTCCCTCACCTCCCCTCCCTCTTGTCTACAATCTCTTTTGAACAAACTGAACTTTTGTGACTTGCAAAGTTCAACTTTCACCTTTACTACCTACGGCAAGAAAGTTCCTAAAGGGAAAAGGATCAATAGTAAAGTACCTTCCTTCTCTTAGTTATGGTAGAGATAATAGAGGTTAAAAACCAGTTAAAGGACTTACTTTCCTACCTTTTGAATGATGTTATGGCCTCTCAAAGCTATCTTTTTCACAGCTTTCTGAAAAATTTTGCCTACCTCAGCTTGACCCTGAAATTTCGAATAGTACGGATCTCATCAACTCTGATTGGTTGACGTGAAACACGTTGAACAAAATTGATAAACAAGCTCTTATTGGTTACCTTACATGTCTGAATGCATTTTCTCAGCTCCATAAGAACCTGGAGTCCACCATAAGTTATTTTGTCTGGTGCAAGTGGATACAGGACATAGTATTGACATATCATTGAATACAGAAAAGAGTCCATCTGACTATGGTAAAGGTCACAAGATACTAGATCACTTCCTTTTAAAGATCAAAGCCGCCTATTCCTGATTGTATGTCAGGTAGGTTCCAACCTCTATTGCCCGAAAAGTCTAAATCAGAGAAAGCAGGAAACCACTTAGGATACTCAGTGGTAAAGCTCATGCGCAAAGTAACCCAGGAAGTTTTCATCCTATTTTCAAAAAATCCTGAGCTGGAAAACTGGAAGGCTAATACTGCCACACCAATCGAAACTCGAGTCCGAAAATAGCAACAGTGACATGCGAGCCAGCCGGAATGTCTGAAAAATCCTTGTTGATCATTAGTACCAACAGCCACCAGCAGGGTATGTCGACCGCAAGACTAGATGCTGTTCTTCATATAAGAAATTAAATCTGAAATAAGATACACAGATGGATAAGTACACACATATTTAGATAGGAATGGGTTTAATTGATGATATACTGGGAAACTCTCAAGTCAATCACGCGGACACCAATATACCACTTGGGTCTTCCTGGTCACTTCCTTTCCATAAGCCTTAAAACTATATAGTCTCCCTTTTGGTCTTCATCTTATCTATATAAAGACTCAATAGAAAGTTTTCCTCAAACCTTCTTATAAGGAATTAGAACAAGACAGGCATGTATCAAGAAACAGAACTTTTACATTCCACATGACTGTCAATTTTTTCTTTTATTTCTTTTATTTTTTATTTATAGTATAACACCAGCACGCTCTAGGGATGTTGGTTTTCTTTGCAAAAAAAAAAGGGCAATAAGTCTTGAAGTAGTTTTAGAATAACTTTAGCTTATTATTATCTTTATCCTCTCTGAATATATATTCATGTATTCACACTTTGTGCAATGTAAACTTGTAATTTGGGATTCAATAAAGTTAGGCATGAGCCCATTTAAAAAATATATATATATATATATATGCAATATATATATAGATTAATAATAATCTGTTATAGTGATTTAGTTAAACTAACTAACACTTTGAGAGTAGATAGATTCAACTAGGAATTAAATAATTAAATACTTAGTTATATATAATAAGAGTTTCAGTTAATTAATATTAAGCTCATTAATTTCCTAATATTTTCTAATTTAACTTAATTTCATTATATTAAATTTTCAAGAATTAATTAATTATTTAAATATCCCAATACTTTTTATTTGAGCCTTAAAGAGAATTTTTATTCTATTTATTATCACATGCAATATTATAGACCAGTTTAATTTGATTGATCCTTTATTTAAGCAAGTACTTAATTGGGATATCTCAAGTTAGAATGATCAGATTTCAGGATTTACCAGTATAGTTTGAAGTATAAAAAGTTCAAATAATTATTGTAGTCTTGAAAATGAAGTTTCAGAGTCTATTGGTATAGTTGGAATTAAGTTCTAGAGTCTATTGGTATAGTTGGAATTAAAGATATATTTAGACAATTATTGCAATTCTAAAAGTAAAGTTTTGGAATTTGATTTCTATCCAGTTCAGGGGAATTAATTCAAGTATAAATTATATTACTGGATCAGAAATCTTTTTTTATATAATTCTTATAATAGATTTTTTTCAACCTAGTGATCAAAAAGGAAACTAGAAGTTCCATTCTTGTACAATCTGATTATTTTTTTGTTCTTACATGGCCCTCATATAGTATTGAACTCTAGATATTGTAATTGTGACTTGAAAGTATTACCACTATGCTATAAATCCATAGATCTGATTTTAAATATTTATTTAAATATTTCAATAAATTATTTAATTATTTTTGATATTATAAAATTCATTTTTTAAAAAATTCTAATATCTTATAATTATTCTAATACTTATAATTTCAAATTATAATCAAATTTGTCATTTGAATTTCAAATTTTCAAAAATATTTTATATTATAGATTGATATTATTTATCTTAGATAAATTAAATAAACAAAACAAACATAATTCTAAAAACTTCTTTTATTCTATAATATTAAATTATACTATTATTTTTTATAAATACTTGAATTTTATTTATTAAAGTATAGCTTAAAAATTTATTAAAACCAATTAAAATTATTATTATTATTATTTTTTATTATTATAATATTTTTTATTATTATATATATATTTTTTTAAAGCTAGTGAAGTCATGCCATCAGTTTTTATTTAATCATTGGTACCTTCTTTTATACACAAATTGAATTGCAAGAAAGATTACATTTATGATAGGAAAAGAACTGTTGGCTCAATATCTATGTGAACCCTGCGACTTGCTGCAGTCCACCTGATGGTGAATGTTAGCGTGTCATGACTCCACTAACACTGATATTTAATGAAAAGAGTAAGTTAGGTAAGTATCCATTCTATAAAATATTGCTCATACAATGATTGGTTATATCTATATATGAGTATCTATTAATGCTTTGTGTTGTTCTGCCCTGTTGTCCCCCTGTACTTGTTGATCCTTGGGATCCTTTTGTACGTTCACATTTTTTCTTCGATGAGATTCCTTGAGTTTTTTCACATTTTATAACCAGGTCACACCTCAGTTTCCAAATTTCTTTCTTCTCT
>CAJVPT010006998.1:0-10490 GCA_910592055.1 Acaulospora colombiana
AAAATAGTAGACAGGGTGGACTTCGGGTCCATAGTCACACAGAGTCATGTATACTTACACAGAATTGATGGGGGCAGTCGCAGATTCGTTACAGGAAGTTATCAATAAAAAAATTAGAAAAGATAAAAATAATACTAAAACCTATACTATAGAAATCATATCAATAGAAAATGAACAAATATTAAATACTGAAATTGGAATATTTAATGCTCAAGAACAAAAAAAGATAAAAGAGAAAATAGAACTTAAAATACTTAGAAAAAATATTTAAGACCAAAATATAAGTAAATGTAGCTTATATAGTACGAAAAATAGAAGATATATCTTATTTTAAATCCATACTATATAAGCAAAAAACGAGTATATCAATAAGAGACTACAATAATAAATATTTTAGAAAATTTTGAAGAAACAAGTTCAATCCTATGTCACCTGTCAAGAAATCCAAAACCTGTCCAGAACAACTCAATGATTCCAACAAATCAGAAGAATGTCAAAACAATCCAGAACAATAAGAAACAATAAAACTCGTGAATATAAAAGCAAGCAAGCCAATGGAACAGGAGCCAGATACCACAAAAGAAGTTCCCGAAGAGGAAAAAGCAATAGAAACCTTCAGACCAACCTTTCTAATTATGATTGTTTCTATAACACCTGAATACCAAAGTGGAAAAGATTTCAACAACAATGGTTTCAACAATTTTACTACAAACAATTATACTTATAATGAAAGGGATGAACAACTATGCAACAATTAAAAAGAAAACATAAACAAAGCAAGACAAGATATGATTCAACTAGGTAAGATTTTGTTTAGCCCAAAAGAAATACCTGAAAACTAACTTCAAGAAAAATTCTAGCACATCAGAAACATTTGAGGACATTTGGAATCCATGAAACATATATGAGTAGAGGAACCTGCAGGAGCACTGAAAATCATAGCCATATCCAACAACTATCACAAGGTTCTAGCTGCATGTGAGATCAAGATTACTGATAATGAAACTACTAAATCAAGATTAGCATTTCCAATCGGCACTACAGAAGAAAAAAACCATTCCATCAAGATTTGAGACATTCTCATTAGCTATACAAAAAAGGATATCACCAGTTTATTCAAGAACAAATTGACAATCGAATATATTGCACTACAAATAGCAGGGGCCATATAATCTAGAACAGTTCAATTTAACTTAACTGAAGCATATTAAGAACAAGCCCTGAAATGGGCTCTATACAAGGATAACTATTGTATGCACATATTTCCTACAGTCAGAACCTGTATCACAAAGAAAAAGAGGAATAAGTATAGTGACACACTAGCTAATCTTCCACAAGGTATCTCTATCAAAGAAATTCAAGAAATAATAAACCAGACTAACACTCAGGCATGCTACTTCTCCTTGAATCATCACAACCTAAACAAGCATTTCATAATCTTATACTTTAAGGATATACAAGACCTGAACAAAGCAAAAGTATTACCTTCCAAATTGAAAATATGAAATTGGTTTAGGTTTCAAGATTAACAAGGCTTTGTGCCAACTGCGAGACATATGAGTATAACATCAGCTCTTGCACTATGTCTAGACAAACACCAGCACAAAAGGACAAAAAAACAGACCAAGACAATCTAGATTAGTAACATATCAGCAACAAGGACCCTACTTCCAGGCAGAGCCAGTAACTAATTACCACAAATGCAAATAGCTCAGGATGTATATATGCCAGTGTTACCAAAGAACTTTCCCATGTATCAGTATACATGAGGAAAGTATTGGAAGTCCTCAAACATTTACAAACAGATATAAACACTATTAAATACCAGGTATATATACTCGATAAAAGAGTAACAACAATCAAAGCAAGCTTTCATATCAAAGCAAAAAAGCCAGTCATCATAGACACTTCTACAAAAATCGGATCACTATCCACAAGTACAGACTTCAGGATCCCATTACCAAAGAAAATAGATATCAGACAGCAACAAGAAGTGATAAACAGGCGAATTAACCAGATGAAATCCACAATTGATTCCACAATGAAAGAGATAATAGATTGTCTCGACTTATCAATCAATTCAACTGAAACAATATAACTATTCCCTCGAGTACACCAAAATGACTATGATTAGGGAACAGGAAGAAGAAAATGCCATAATAAGGCAATCATATATAAAAGAAGAAACAAAAACAAAACAAGAAACTTGGAAGATAGGTACAATCAATATTAGAGAAATTAATATAGAAGTTAAGAAACTAGTACTATTAGAATACTGTCAAGAAAACCAAATAGACATTTTGGGACTCACAGAAACCTGGCTACCAGAAAAACCAAAATGACATGATGAAGAAAGAAAGTATCAAATATGGTCAACCAAACTAATCCAACAAATATATGGAACCAGAATTAGTATATTAGTTAAAAAAGAATGGGCAACACATGTTTACAATACAGAAGAATGTATTTACTGAAGCTTGTCAATTGATATGGCCTTCATTGAGAAAATCAAATATAGGATTATAACATTATATAACTCAGCAAACAAAACAAAGAAATTAGAGAGTGAAACTACAACAGTGGATCAAAAGCAAGATCGATAAAGCCAAGAGCAGAAATATGATAATTATAATAATGAGTGATTTGAACAAGATAGCAAATATGTAATTAGATCAAACAACTGAAAGTAATAATGGAAACAAATCAAGACACATCACTTATATATTGGAGGCATTTGACTTAATAGATATATTCAGACAAGTCTATCTATTCAAAAGAAGATATATATACTATAGACTTAAAATAAATTATGGAAGCAGATTAGACTATATTTGGGTGATGAACCCTCTATTCTCTCATATCATCAGTGCAGAACACAGTTCATTGGAAACAGTGATTAGGAGTAACCATAAGTTAATAGCACTCTAGTTCAATACATCATATATATTATAGGCTAAACTAGCAAATAAAAAAAATAGTAGGTAGAACAAAATAGACTATACAAACTCTAGCCCAAAGTAGTGAAATAATTTTAAAGAAAGAATGAACAGGAATGTGAAAAGATTTCTAAACACAAATCCAAAATCGATAAAGAAAATCTGACAATACATTAAGGAATCAATAATAGACACAGAAAAAGCAATACTTAAAAAAAGACATTGTAACAAAAATATTACAACAGTTCACAAGTCCAAATATAAGGATCTTATGTAGAAACAACTTAAGATTGATAGCATATACAGGAAATATCAATTGTGGCTAATGAACCTGAGGCCAGAACACAAACAATGAACAGGATTATTGAGGAGAAGATTGAAATAATTAATACATCAACCAGGATATTAGTCATACCTCCCCTCTTTCAAAGGGAGTCAGAGCAGAGTAGAGAAGAACTACACAAGTGGCTGACGAAGATCAAGGAAATATGGAAAACAGAGTAAGCAATAACTAGAATCAAGATCAAACAAGAAAAAGGAAGAGAAATCATCAAACATATTGTGAACAGATACAAGCATCTAAAAGAACATCTTAAAAAGATGATTGATAATATCTTAGACTATCAACCAAGAACAAACCAACACTTTGAAATTGGTGGAAAGAAAAGAAAAGGATGAGGTCATGATAATAACAGATCCAGAGACCATAAGATATAAGATTAAAAAACACTTTAAAGAATGGATGAGACCTAGACGAATAGGTAATATTGAAAACTTTCTATATTGAAAAAGGTAGTACGAGCCCAAGGCAAACATTAAGGGTAACTGGTTTAACAACACACTATGTCCAATTGATATGTCAGATATACAAAATGCAATACATAAAGTAAAGAAAATTAATGTACCCAAACCATCAGAAATCCCCTATATCATGTTGAAGAATTTAGAAAAGGCTGGACTACAATTATTGGAGACATTGTTTAGTAAAGTAATAGAGGTAGGGGAGGTTCCCAATGACTGAAGAAAGGTAACATATATACTATATCCAAACCCAAAGACTGGATGGGAGACATCAACATAACATGACTGATTATACTATTGGAGACAATAAGAAAGATATTAATGAGCATCTTAACAGAAAGAATAGTGGAAACATGTGTCAAACACAAGATACTCTGCATTAACAACTGGGTAGGCTTATTTAGAAAAAGTATACAAGAACTAATTCATATTCTTAACAATGTGATGGAAAAAGTCAGAGAATTCAAGAAAGAAGTCTAGATATTCAATCAAGACATTAGTAAAGCATACGACTCCATCAACAAAGACATGCTAATTCAAACCCTCAGAAGAATTCACATATCAGAAAGGATAATAAGCAATCTGGATAACTTATTAACAAACAGGAAAAATAGAATAATTACAGCACACAGCTTGACAAAAGAATATACTGTCCATGATAGAATCGACCAAGAGAACACCATCTCTTCATTGTTATAAAGAATTTTCTATAATTCACTACTATAAGAGATTGAGAATAAACACACCAGATACATAATAGAAATAAAGATTCTATTAGACTTGATACTATCAGACAAAGGAAAAATGGTTAGCAAAATAACAAAGAGAACCAATATCACCGCAATGGCTTACATGGATGATACAACATGATTTGTGAATAGACAAGCCTTTATGCAGACCATTTTGAACAAGGCAGTAGAGTTCATGAAGATAAATAACATACAAGTCAATAGTGAGAAATCATCACTGATCTGTATCAACATGAGTAAGAAAAATAGGAAAACAAGTGTCCAGTTAAATAGGGCATAAATCATTCCATTACAACATAGAGAAGCAACCAGAATCTTAGGAATATAGATATTGGAAGATAGGAGAAAAGCACATCAAAAGAATATTATTAGAAGAAAAGTGGATACCACCACTAGAATACTATTATGGAAAAAGATAACTGATAAACAGACCTGATATATCATCAATCACACTCTTTACCTGGCAATATAATATTTGTTGAATACCTGATTCTATTAGAAAAAGAGTGCAATAAGATAAGTAGTAAAATTAACAAAGTCTTTAAGCACAAAGCTGGACTATTAGCAACAACCCCAAATAGTATCATTTATGCAGATTTCAACTACAAACTATTCAATCTATGGAATAAACAAATCCTTATACATGTAAAGAATTTCTATAATAAATTAAACAGTTGCGATTTAAGTGGCATAACAATACCGTTTAGACTACAACACCTTTAAAATAAATATTAATCCAACACATCGATCTTAACAGATAGATTGCCCTTTTGGACAAGAAAAAGAAAAAGTCTGACAAACAAGATCCTCAATATTCTAAAGCTTTAAGAAATTACAATCACTTCATTAGAACATGTATAGGTTGGGAACCAGTCATAAGGAAGGCAAAGCAATCAAGGAAATAGTGTCTGAGGAATAATACAATAAACATAGGAACCCTCTCAGATACAGAGGAATCCTATTTTATAATCAGCTACTCAATGATAATTAAACAAGATATTTATTATGGTAACAGATGAGAGCTAGACTAGAAAAGTAAGGTAGAACACCACCTTGGTTTAAGGAACTGAAAGACATTATACCTGACAAGGCAATAATAAGGATAGAGAAGTAGAAAAAGACAATACCCTTTAACAATAACAATAGCAGTTCACCTATATTGAATAGATTCCGAATCAATACACCAGTGCTACCTGCCCAATGACCACTGATAATAAAGTGATTAGCCACAAAAAAGAATGGGACAATAATAATAACAAAAAAAAAAGAAACTTAGAGATAATCAATATATAATATCAATCACATGATTCAAGAAAAACATACATCTTCAATGTTTAAGTGTAAAGGCTGCCTCTTTAAAAACCCAGAGTTCAGAAAAGGTTATAAAGATCAACAACATGTATAATGTCCCAACTTATGATGAGGTCAATCAATATAAATTTTCAGAAAAGCAAAAAGAGGTACATTTCTAGTCAACAAGAAACCGATATAAAGAAACTCTTTATTAATTGACTACAATCCTCTTCACAAGGCATAAAACTTGCCCTAAGAGAAATCAATACACAACCCCCAGATATAACCCTTTCAATTATAAACCTTGATCTGATATCAAATGTTAAGGCCTTAATCCACAAGAAACTTAGAAGCTTTTCCAGAACACTTCTCAAACTACAATAAATAGTACAAGAACTCACTCCATATGACAATCTACAGATATACATTGATGGCTTATACACAAGATATTACAGGGATAGCAGAATAAGGATCGACTGGATAGCCATAACAAAGGCAGAAGTAGAAGTCACAATATTCCAAGCTGAAACACAAGACATCCCATTCTCTACAAGAACAGAGCTTATAGCAGTACTAATAATAATTTGTACAATACGCGTACACAAGAAAGTGATCATCTTAACAAACAGCCAAGGAACAATTAATGTGATTAAGAGAATACTTATACAGATACACAAAAACAAAAGAAAACAAGAATGCTCTAATAGAAGCCTGGTCAATGCAATCTACGAAGTTATAACAATACAAAACATACAAGTTACCTGGATCAAGATAAAGGGTTATTCAGGAAATTATAGAAACAAACGAGTAGATAAACTCATAGCAACAATACTACTAGACAATTACAAAGACATAGTCAAGATTCAAGAACTAAACTCAACAAGCAACATGGCAATGCTCAGATGGAACCAATTCTTCACAGATCTTTCCTTCAAAACTATTGGGAAGACTCTGCTCAAGACAAAATGGACAAGTAAGTGGAGAATCCTGAGATGCACTTAAGACTGGTTAAATGGACCTAAAGCTAAGGAGATTAATTGGAATATGATGATACAAACAATAATATCATACAAGATCACAACAACACAAACGGACTCTAAGGATCACAATGACAGGACATTCTGCTTCAAGACATGGCTCAATGAATACACTACAATGGACAATCTATATAAAAGGAAACCACATCTATATAAAAGCTCTACCTGTATAATTTGCAGAAAGCAAGTAGAGAAAGACTTGCACCCCTTCACCTGTAAATCCAACAAGACAAGACTAACAGAAAAATATATTACCCTTTTTATATAAGAATATACGTTAAAACAAATAGTCACAAACAAAAAAAATCTATGCAGAACAAGTGGAACTGTATATTCCCTCCAAGAATATCAGTAGATTGGACAAGTGGATGCCATAAAGTAAATTGAACAGATATCATCCGAGGGGTCATCAGCCACAAGATAATGAAAACAGTAGAGAAAATTACAAAAAATATAGAAATGGCAAAAGCAGCTGTTAAGTCAGCTATAACACAGTTCTGGGAGGAAAAGAAGAGGGTATGGAAGCCAAGATACGAACTGATAATAGAGTGAAAAAAAACATAGGAAATATCAAAAAAAATAAAAAAAAAATCAACAAGTGTCAACAACATACATAAAAAAATGAGGAAACACTACTAAACAAGGAAACACTCAATACTGTCAGACAGTTATGGATAGATCTAACAAACTATAACATGAAAAACATTATACAAAACAGTTTTTTGATTAACTCTTTATTCTCGATAAATATTAGTGTTAGTGGAATTATGATATACTAACAATTATTTACCAGGGAATTGCAGCAAGTTGCAGGGTTTGAAAGATACTGAATCTATAGTTTTTTTCCTATCATAAATGTATTTTTTTGCAATCAAATTTGTGTATATAAGAAGGTATTAATGATTAAATAAAAACTATAGGAATGACTTTGCTAGCTTAAAAAAAAATTAAGGATTAACTATATAATATTCTAAAATTACCTCAAGATAAATAAAATTCTTTTTATAAAAGTTTTACGAATAGTAAGAAATAGTTAATTCTTTATTTCAAAAAAAACAAGAACTTTTTAAATGTTTAAAGAAGTAAATAGAAAAAAAAAATCTTAAAACTATAATGCCTAGAATCAGAAAAAAAAGAATATATAAGATAATCCTCTATTAATAAAATTGAAAAAAAAATTTATGGATCCATAATGCAGTGGTTAGCACTACATAGGTCATATCACAAGAGCTAAGATCAAATCCTCCAGGGGGCAACCTTTGAAAAAGCAGGTAGTGATCTGTATCCATTGGCATAACTGTATACAACTGATGTTTCTATGTATAGTTGTCTATCACCAGTTGACTGGAGTTCCTGAGTGATACAAGTCAGTTTATACTGGATTGTAATAAGGCTGAATGTCAGAAATCAGATAGGATTATCCCTTGATACAGTCACATTACTGAAAAAGGGTAATAAGAAGAGTAGACATTGAACTGGTAGCATGCCTCTGAAGGAAGTTATGAAAGTCAAGACTGAAACAAATAGCTTTCAACATATCAAGAACTCAAGCATGTGGTTGTGCCGGGTTTCACAGACTTGACTATTGGAAGGTCTTGGTGGGAGAAAAAATCCGTGGACCACTCCAAAGAACTTAAAAATCCAAAGAAGTTTAGAATAAAGAAAATTCGATGGCCTGATAACCAGACTACTCTTAATAAAACTAATCCGTGAATAATTAAAAAGGAATTGCACATCTTTTCTCAAAAAGAGGTAGGACTTGTATATAGAAGTAGAATATATATAGCTATTTATATAGATAGGTTTACTTCAAAATATGTATAAGCCTTGTTTAAAATATATGTGATCTTGAAAAAAAAAAAAAACTCTTTCCCACTCATATTAAAATTGTTGAAAATTTCCTTTTATAATAACAACCCAAAACATTGAAGAAAAAACAAACTGCTTATAACGAGCTCCCCTAACCAACATGTCAAGGAAGTCAACCAGGGTAAAAGACCCAATGGTTAACTATACAGGAGAAAGGATCATCACAGGCAGTGGCAAAATCTCTAAACCACTCTTGAAAACCAAACTTGGAAACAAATTCAATCTGTTAACTGGCACAAAAAAAAAACGAACAACAACCGGAAGAGAGGAAGCAAACGAGACACCAGAGAAACTCCAGGTCAACACACAGAATCCAAAAACTATAAAGCTAGAAATCACGGAACAAGATAAAAATCCAGAACAAGAGATGGACATCTCAGTTACCACATCACAAGCAGAGGAAACGAACACTTTCAAAACCAGACCAATCTCACCAATGACTGTAATTTTAACATCATCAGTAACAAGAGAGGAAGAAGAGAACCCAAGAAATCAGAATGATATTACCCTGAACAGCTTCAGCTACGACAGCAACCCAAAGTAGACAACAGAAGAAACAAGACAGACAGATACCCAAGAGAACCATAACACACTTCGTTCAGGCAAGGTGTTCATCAAACCGGAAGCAGTACCGGGCTCCTCAATCGAAGAAAAACTTAATTACATTTGCAATAAATTGTGTCATCTAAAAACCTTGAAACATATTCACACTAGAAACCAATTGGATCACCAACACTTGCTGCCATTTTTGAAAGTTACCATGAGGCCATAGCTGTATGTGAGATCCAGATCACTGACAATAAAAACTCCAATTTTAGATTAGCCCCAGAAATTGGTACTATTGAAAGCAAAAACCGTTCCATCAGAGTCTGGGACATTCCCAGCCACTTCCAAAAAAAGATATCACCAATCTCTTTCAAGACAGCATACAGATTGAATACATTACACTACAAGCAGCAGGACAGGTTAAATCTGGAACAATCCAGTTCAAAACAACAACTGTATATGAGGAACAAGTCCAAAAATGGGCCATATACACGGATACTACCTGTATGAGGATATTTCCTTTGGTTAGAACCTGCATTACAAGAGAAAAAAGGAACCAGTACAGTGCAACACTGGCAAACCTCCCATAGGAAACCTCCATAAAAAAACTAAAGAAATTATCGAACAAACAGAGGCTAAAGCTATTAACTTTCCCTTAAATCAAATGAAACAATACAAAAGGTTTGCCATCCTTTATTACAAAAACAAATAGAACCTGAATAGGCAAAAAGAATGAACCTGCAACTTCAAGATACAAACTTAATATGGGTAACAAAAATAATCAGGTTGTGTCTCGCCTGTGGAGGCCACAACCATGATTATACCCAATGTATAACAGCAAAGGAGTGCACAACACAAGATGAACAAACCAACAGATTCAGACAGCCAAGACTAACAATTAGCAGTAGAAGAGAATCCCTTATTATCTATCAAGGTAGAAGACCAACAGCGAGACCTTCCCACCATGGGACATACATATGCCAGCGTAACTAGGAGAGCTCACACAATAACAGATACAAGCAAGATACTAGAAATCCTCAAACAACTACAAGCTGACATGCGAGTAATCAAATATCAGGTACACATGCTGGACAAAAGAGTCACAGCCATCGAAGAAGGCTCTCATGTCAAAGCCAAAGAACCAGCAATTATAAAACCGCCTATGCAAAATGAGCCATCTCTAGGAAGCTCAAGTTTTAGAACTCCATCACCAAAAAGAATGGATATTAGACAACAACAAGAAATGATAAATAAAAGAA
>CAJVPT010006999.1:0-10490 GCA_910592055.1 Acaulospora colombiana
TTTAGGAGCCTTCGTTTTGTTGACAAGTCTGGGGACTGACCAGATAAGTAGATTCCTAGATATTTGATATCTTGTTCGAACGGTTTGGGCATAATCACTGTGTTCTCTACTTTTAGGATTTGTTTACGTTTGTTGTTTTTCCAGGAGTGGTTTGTTATTAGATCAGTCTTTGCTTTATTGCAGGTTATGTGATTCATTTTGAGGAATAATGTGAATATGTTGGTCACTTTCTGTAGGGTTGCTAGTGTTTGTGTGAAAATTGCAACATTATCAATGTAAGTGAAGATATTGTTGTTGTGTGGCAGGATCTTTTGTATCTTCGAGATAACTGGGTCATAAAAAATGACACATAACAAAGGTGCTATTGTTTCTCCTTGGTCTAGTCCTTGTGAGACTGATATGGGATAGATCGGGTTGTAGTAGGAAATAAACTGAAGTGATCAGTTCGTTAATAGTTTCATGATAATGTTGGTGAATTTTGTAGGTAGTTTTATTCTTTTCATGGCAGATTCAAGGCTTTTGAGGTTGACTGAATCATATGCCTTTGAGATATCGAAAGAGGTTAGACAGTATTTTTTGCCATGATTTGTATAGATGCTGATAAGTGACCTAATGATAGCTATTGGTTCGAGAGTACTTTGATCTTTTGTACCAGCAAAATTGGATGATGATAGAATGTCAGCCTCAGCTATTATTGATAATAATCGTTTGTTGAGGATTTTGATGAAAATTTTTCTGCTTATCTCTATGAGGGCAATTGGTCTGGTGTCATTTAAATTGTGGGACCAGATAAGTTTTTTTGGTAATAGTGTAATGATAGATCGTTTCTATGCTTTAGGAGGATTTTCATTTCTTAATATTTTGTTAAAGAGCTCTTTTAGTGTACTGAGAGCTAAGATTCCTATATATTTCCATGCTTCATAGGAAACCTTGATGGGACCTGGGGCTTTGTTTGTTGAAAATGAATTTATCGATTCTTCTAAATCCTATAATGTGATGGTGTTGAGGAGGTCTTGGTAAATTTCCTCTCTTATTTGCTGTTTTGGTATATAGTCTTGTTGCCATGTTTCATTGATTACGAATTCTTTGGATGTAAGTAGTTTTTTGAAATGATTTGTGATGATGTTAGCCAGGGCTTCAGGGTCATCTTGCAATTGTTGTCCATCAGTTAAAATTGAGAGGTCGAGAGATGGTTTGATATCATTGAAGGCTATTTTGATATAATGTTTGGGTCTATTTCAGAAGTTTGCAAAATTTTTTTTGACTCTTTTTTGAATATTATTAGCTATTAAAGATGTTGTTTTTTTTTGTTTTTATATGATAAGAATTCGGAGTGTTTTTTTAAGTGATCTTGGGCTGGAAGGAGATTGCGATACTCGTTGGTGAAACTCCTTAGCTTTTTTATGTAAAGTGATGACCGATGTATTGGATCTGCTTTTTTTGAGGGCTGCCTTGATATGTTTTATAGCCTCATTAATTTCTGGGAAAAGATTTTTTTGTTTTTTGTTGGAGTCTGTAATTTTCTGATCGGTATATTTTTATTGAGGGCTTGAATAATTATACTTTCAAATATAGACCATGAGGGAGTGAGAAAGTGATCAAGTTATAGAGTAATATCTTCTTTAAATGATACCAATTGTTCGGGTGTTGCTTTGTTGAACTGATATGCCTTTGTTGTGAATTTTATTCTCTGTGGTTTGTATTCAAACCAGTCAAATATTATTTTGATCTGTTTGTGGTCAGATGTTATAGATACTGGATCAGATACATTGTACCTTAGCATTTTACTTGCCAGGTTTAAAGTGAGTCAAACTTGATCAATTCTTGAAGCACTTGTTGAGGTAAGATGTGTATATTTATGTTCCTTGTCAAAAGCCTTTGC
The DNA here is from genome assembly GCA_910592055.1 of Acaulospora colombiana. Classification (NCBI taxonomy): domain Eukaryota; kingdom Fungi; phylum Glomeromycota; class Glomeromycetes; order Diversisporales; family Acaulosporaceae; genus Acaulospora; species Acaulospora colombiana. The sequence continues at coordinate 1,883 of CAJVPT010006999.1, forward strand.
TACATCAATTAAATTGTGAAGATGATTATATATTTTTCTTTTTTTGTTGTTTGTAAGTGCATTTATTGATGGTGTTGTTTTTGGAAAAGTATTGAAGTCTCCAGTTATAATCATTTCGGTTTTGTTGAAGATGAATTCATGGAGTAATAAAATTGCCTTATTTCTAGATTGATTATCATGTGAGAGATATAGAGCGATTATTGTTATCTCTATTTTTGATTTAAATTTAAACTATGTTGCACACAAATATTCATTTTGTGTGTACGTCTTGAAAATATGATTCGTTATTCAGTTAGAGATGAGGATACATGTGCCATTGCTTGGGGTGTTGTTGGGTTGGCTTGAGATTATAGTATAGTTGTAAATTTTTTTGGGAAGGGGATGATAATTTGTGTGTTTTGTTTCAGTACATATTATTATGTCTCTTGCATTAGGTTAAGAGTCTATGAAGCATTATAATTTTTCTTGTTGATTTAGATCTTGCGTGTTAATTGTGGTTAAGGTGAGGAGATTGTGGATTTGATGTTGTGGTATTGATGTGTTATTATTCGAACTAAAGAAGTGACTATCATTGCTACTACTAATGTTCATTAAAACAGGGTGGGGAGGAGAGCTATTTCTGGGTCAGGTAGCTCTGGTTCATTGATAAAGTTATCCAGTAGTTTGGTGAAATAAAAGAAGTTGCTAAGTTCATTGGTATGTTTCAGTAGGAATTCATCTTCTATGATGGGAAGGTAATGTTGATTCAGTTGTTTTTAAGAAAAGAAATTGCTTCTTCAAGAGTGGGAAGGTTAGGTAATACTGGTTGAATCCATTCTTGTGGTATTTGTCCGTGATATGTCATTTTGATCTTGTTTAGAGTTTCCTTGAATTTGGATGACTCTTTATGTAAGTCTTCCTTCGAGATATTGAGATCTTCCTTGATGAGCTCTAATGATGTTGGTAGGGGAGGTTTCTTTATTTGAGTTAGATTGGCGGCTATCCATTCAGGTCCTAGTGGGAGCTGGAATCTGAATCTTATACTCAGCAATTCCAGGAGTGGATTTACCTCGCTCTGCTCCTGAATTGGGAATGTGACATTAAAATTTTCACTGATTTGATGTGGTATAGGAAAAGCTTGTTTTGTTCTAATATAGTCAAAAGGTAGGGCTCTAACTGCGAAGTTGTGCTCTCGTAGTAATTGTGTGGCATCTCTTTTGGCTATTGGGTTGTTATTTACTGGGAAGTGTATGATGAGTTCTGTAGTCAATTCAATGTATGAGGCTGGAAGCTGTTGTTTGGGTGGAGGGAAGTCGAAGTATGATTCTAGAAGTTTTCCTGGAACATAATAAAAGTCCCTAAGTTCTATTACTAATGCTTTTAAATCTTTTAGTTGGGCTCTATGTTTTATTGGTAAGAGGTTCTTGACTTCTGGAATGAGGTTTTCAGGCTCATATGGGAGCTCGAGTTTTTTCTTGAAATATAATTTTGGAAGAAGGTCAAAGTTATAGTATGTTTGCAGGCTTTTGGCTGTTTGCGCTAGAAGTCGTGGAGATGAGATGGGGATAGGATGCGATAGTTTGATTTTTATATTTGCAGGGATGAGGTCAGGTGAGGCAGAAAGTTCAGATAATTTGTTTTTGATCATTTCTTCGCTATGTTTGAGAATGTCGTGGTAGTCAACTTTTGAAGATGATGGGTCCATGAAATAGTTGAATCCATACTCGAGTAGTGCTGTGACCTGCCAGTGTTTTAGATCTGCCAGATCCTTGGTTTTGAGGTAAGCTATGAATAAAGCCTTGTTAATGATGTTTCTGATTTTGCATTTTGTTGCTCTAGTAATAAAGGTAATATTATGTTTATTGCAATAGTTGTTATAGTATTGTTTTTCAATTTCTTCGTATTGTAACTGATGTTTGCCTTTGATTAATTCTGTCTATGTGAATGTGCAGAAGAAGGCCCTGTCCCTAAGCTCTATTTTGGTGAATATTACCTTTAGGTTTTCAGGGGCTCTGATAAGAGCTTCTTGTTTGATAGTTAGGAAGAAATTAACTATTGCCTCTGGTTCACATGTGAAGGTGTCCAGTCCTTGGCAAATTTCCAGGAGTGCTTTGTGGTTTTTCAGGGGATTAGCAAGTCTGATCTCTGATTCATTATTCGTTTGATCAATCCATGAAGTTGTGGAATTCTTTGGGGGTCTTTCTGATTGGTTTGTTGTAGCATCATTTGTCACTGCTTGTGATTGGTTCATGTATTGTTGATCGGTGTCTTTCTCTTTACTTCTTTTAGACAGATTAGGCTAGTTAACATGTGTGTGCTGCATGTGGGCTGACAAGAGGGTAGATTGGTTTGTGTTTACTTGCATATCATTGTCACAAATCATTTTTTCAATTGAAACAAGTGTATTTGGAGGGGGTATGAGGTTTTGGGTTTTTTGTTTCAGGAGAAAAGTGTTGGAATTTTCATCCATTATTATATTAAGTTTGCTTCAAGAGATGTGAAGGCTGTAGCTCAGTTTTTTGATCATGACTTCTTTTATGACTAGTTTACGATCCTTATCTGTTAGTTTGAAGGTTTGTTGAAAGTCCAAAAATGTGTTAAGAGTGGTTATGGTCATGGGTTCAAGGGTGAAGATATTGATATTGGTGTAGAGACTTGAAAGTCTGTTTCTTTGAACTGTTTCGAATGTGGCTGCTATTACTTTAAACTTGGCTTGTTCATTTTCCGAACTTCTGATAGGTGTGAGCCAAATGGGTAGGCAGTTTTCGAGATTTGGAAGAAGGTGGGATATGGATGAATCAGTGATGAAAAGTTTGTTTGTTTTTGTATTTTTGTAGTAAATTATTGCTAGTTTTTTTTGAATATCTGTTATGAGAACATTAAGAAGGAGATATTCATGCTGTTGGCTGGGTTCCTTGGGAGAGGAACTCCCAGGTTCCTTTGGTTTTTTCTTCGAGGCTGAAATTGTTTTAGATTTGCTAAAATAGTAATTTTGAGATTTTTCAGATTATGCGAGAAAGAGTTTTTTGCAAAAAAAGTTTTTTTTTTTGTAGATTAAATATATATATATATATTTAAATAAATTGTATTAACTTCCGGTGAATAATTCGCAAGGCATCAGATTGGTCAATAGTATTTTTTGATGAATGGTTGGTAGGTGTAAAAAACTCTAGGTCGATTATCCAGTGGTCCATATAGTTTTAAAAAATTTTTTCAGTACTAGTTAGACCTTAGACTAGATCTCTTTTCTTTCTTAAGAGGTGACCAGGTCACAAGGTGAAGTCTCCATAAAGGAGCTCTTCTATTGTAATACTTTATTTGCATAAATACTTCTTATATATAGTACCAGAGGAACTTTGTTTTCTGTATTTTATGTAAGGATCCCTCAATAAAGTTTTGGCTTAGCCAGCGATAAAAAAAAATAAAATAAAAAAATAAATTGTATTAATATACAATATTTAATTTATTAATAAATTATAGTATAATTTTTTTTTATTATCCTAGATTAGGCTAGGTACATGTGCTTTATTAAACATTTGTATACTATATATTTTAAATGATTAGCTAAAGCTAAGACTTTACCTAACTCACTCATTACTGTTTTGTCTTAATATATCAAAACTCTAAGTATAACTTCAGGAGTGATTTATCACTCTGTTAATGATTCAGATGAATACCCTTCCAACCCTTAACATTATTGCCTGCAGATCACTATTCATTGTTTTAATCAAGCTTAAAATCCAACCACTTCATTCTATAAGTAACACCTTTGTGTAGAATTTCTTTCAGGCTTTCATTTTCTTGAGTTCCTTTTTCTGATAGAGGATCTTTACTTTTGGGAACTGATAGTTTTAAGCTATGTGTACCTGAGGATTAATTGATTTTTTCTACTTTGCGGATCCCTTGTAAATATTCATATTCAATTATCTTCTTACATCCTTTATTCCAAATCTTTTTCCTTATTTGATTGTATACTCTTTTTTGCATCTTTAACATCCATCTTCTTGCCTTGTTACCAATTCTTTTTCTATGGCATTTCAGATCAGCCATTTTTAGGATTAGGTCTCTCCTTATTAGTCTTGTACAAAAGCTTAGAGTGTTTTGACTGGTTTTTGAAGTCTGTTCTACCAGTTTAAAGATCTATTTATTCAACTCAGCTATTTCTTCTTCATTATGGATAATCAACCTTGCATGTTTTTCTTCTGCCTCTTTTTTCCTCTCTTGTAAGAGCCCTTTAAAGTCTCTAAGAATCCCATCTTATCCTTTATTCCAAGCTTCCTGTAATTGTTTTTTGTATACTGGACACTCTAGTAAATGTTTGAAAGTTTCAATTTGCTGGCTGCATGCAATACACTTCACTTGTTTGTAAAGGTCGGGCCTTTTAGTTGCCAGCTTGTTTAGAGTAGGTAGCTCATCATTTATTAGTTTTATGAGGAAGCTTTTTCACTGCAATTGTTTAAAGGAAGTGTTCCAGGTGTGTTCTTCTTTCATTCTTTCCCATACAAGGTCCCAAGTATAATCTTGCTGTTTTATAATTTGATGACTCTATCTTTTTTTTCATTATGTTTTGTTGTGTCTACTGGAAGGCAGTTGTTTTATTGTTTACTTTTTTGACAAACTGTCTTATTGGATCATCCAGCATCTTTTCTTGTCATCTAATTTTTGTGATAATCTTATATGAGGTCAGCTATTTCCATTCTATTGCTGGAAGTTTAAGAGCTTCTTTGGCTAGAACATCTGTTTCTTTGTTGTGGGAATTATTGGAATATGCCTTAATTTTAATAAGTTGCAGGTTTACAGGGACCAGTTTTTTTCCTTTAACCATCTTTTGTGAGTTCACTTTGGATTTTCTCTTTCTATTGTTTTTTACTTGGAGATATAGGCCTGACTATCTGTATGGATTTTTATATCACTACTCACTGGAACCAACAGAAGTATTGTGACAATTGCTACAAGTTCTTTACATGTTGAGGAGGGTCAACTGTTTACTCCTATCTGAAATCTACTTTCTCTATCCATATCTCATATCTGGATTCATATTGCTTCCATTTTCATTTCTTCCTTTCCATGATTAATGAGTAATCCATCAAAGTAAAAGATTAGTTTTTTAACATTGGATCCCAGCTTGCATTGAAGTATTTCTATTAGGTGGTCCTGATATACTCCTTCTATAACATTGTCTCTAATAATAACCTCTTCCCATCTTTTGATATCTATATGATTCACTATATTGATTGGAACTAAGGTTTGAGAGTTTAGATCCATGTTAGTAACCTTTTCCATTGTTCCTTTCTAGTAATGCCTTGAAGCAAGGAATTGTTAGTTCTTGAGCTCTTCTGGTTGACTTTCTTGTATTGAGATATGAAACTTCATATATATCCTTTTTATTTTTTTTTAATATATATCCTCCTTCTTGTCTTGTACTCTCTGGGTATCCTAGGCACCTTATTAATATTGTCATTTGAGTATTATTATTACTATAGCAGTTGAAGTGTTCGACATTGACTTTGTGTCCTACTTTTGACTGTTGTAGTTTTCTCCAGATTATGTAATATCCAGCTTTCTTTATAATTATCTATAGTTTTTGTTATTTGTTATGGTCTGGATTAATTGCAACATATTCTGGTTCCCACTTTATTCAATCTCTTTTTCACATACTCATAATTTGGCCTACTCTACTATTTGGAAGAGTTTTGATTAAAGCTTGAAACCATTCAAGAATGGAATCTTTACTGATATTCTGAAGTAGTTGAGCATTCGCCAATTCCTAATTTCTTTAGTGGTTTAATCGATTAGCTGATCTAAATACAGCAGTTTATTGTTTCTTAGTAATAGTATAGCTTTTCTATATTCTTCTAATATAAGGTATTCCTTAATTAAACTATTTCCCTTGTTCCATTTGAAGATTTCTTGTCATTTTCAACTGTAAAAGATTATTCCTATGTCTTTAACCAACTTTATTACTTGGAGTGTGAAGTTTCCTTTATCTGATAGATAATTCAAGAAGTTGCATGTTAATAGGTTAAGTGGTTCCCAATTCTTTATTTATGCTTGTTTGAGTCAGATAATTGTTGTGATTCCTGTGGGTTTAGGATCATTTAGTCTATTATATAATCCTGTTATTTGACTTTCTTACTGGAGCATACAGATGCTTTTCAGGTTGTGGATATTTGGGTGATGTATTATACTATTAGGTATAGATCTACATAGAGTACTCTTGTTTTTAAAGAGCTTTCTATATGCTGCCATTAGAGTAGTACATATTTTTTAGGATAGTATACTATGCTGTATCCTGAATTCTATCCTTGGAATTAATACTCTGTTTAGAATATACAGGGTTTGTTTATCTGTTAATTTCTTGCTTTTAAGAGCTCTGATCACTACATTGATCTCTTTTAGCATCCTCTCTTTAAGTTCAACTGCAGTTTTTTGATTGCTGATCCAAATTCCTAGAAATCTTGTATATTCTAAGCTCCTTTATCACTTCTTTTTCTATACTGATCTGAACTTTTTCTGAATAGCAATTAAAATTGTTAATAGTAATTAGAACTGATTTATTATTATTTATTTAGGAATCGTTAACTTTGTAGAAGACTTTCACAGTTTCAAGGATTTCTTCCATATCCTTTTTGAATCTTGCAATTCATATCATATCATTCATATAGGCTATAACTGCGTGTCTTGACTCTAGCCTTCTTGAAATTTGTCCTTTGAGATCTGGATTCCAGGTGACTGACATTTTGTATTCCTTTTCTTTGTCATTCTGAATCTTATAGAGTAAAGAATTATAGAATATTCGCCATAGCAGTGGTAAGATAGTTTCCCCTTGATCAATGCCATCCCTTGCTTTTATGGATTCTGTGAGGTCATTTTCAAAAATGACTTGAAATTTTCTGTCTTGAAATAGGCTCAGCATGATCTTGATAAAACTCTTTGGTATTCTAATCCTTTCCATTGCTTTGACTAGCATATCCAGACTGATTGTGTCATAGGTTTTAGTGATATCTTGAAAAAGTATTCACAATTCCTTTTTATTTTCTCTTGTATCTTCACAGATATTGTTAAGAATTTGGATTGGTTCTGATATACTTTCTTCAGGGAGACCTGTGAAGTTGAAATCTTTGAAGATGTTATTGACTTTACAGATATTTCCCATCCTATTAGCAAGATTTTTGTGAAACACTTTCCTGTGACTTCCAACAGAACTATTGGTCTTATGTTTATTAGCTCACACTTCCATGGTTTTGGTTTGGCTATGGAGTATATATAGCTCTGTTTCTAGCAAGTGGGGGTTACCTCCTATCTCAAAAAGTTATTTAATATTCTGTTCAGAATTTTCTTTCCATCCTGACTTAGTTTCTTAAGTATTTCATAACTAATTTATGACCATCCTAGTGCCTTGTTGTTTGAAAGTATTTGAAGTATTTCACCTAATTCCTCTTGTGAGATTGGCTTGAGAAGATCTTTATACCATAGTTCCTTGATATAATTCTTGGATCTATACTCCTCTTTTCAGTCTTTTGTAAGGCTATTGAAGTTGGCATCTCTTTTTTTAAATACTTCTGGATAGTATCACCTTAGTTCTTTTTTTATTTCACCTGTTTTGATTGTTATGCATTTTGTACTATCCTGTATAACCTTAACTCTATCCAGCACAATTTTGCTTCTTGTTCTATTTGTTAGGAAGCTTACCATTTTTTTCTAATTGAATTTTAGGTCATTGCATTGTTATTTCAAAGCAACCTTGATTGCATCTCTTGTTTTCTTGACTTCAATCTTTTGACTAATAAATTTAAATTCCTCTATTGCATCCTGGATATCCTTTTTCAATAATGACCAGGATATATTGGAGATGTTATATTTGATACAATAGTTTTTGATCTGATGGTTAGGGCTATATGTTGCATTGTGTTTCTTTATTGTCAAGCTGAGGGTCTGCAGTTTGACTATTTCTCTTAATACTTCAGCCTTCTTGAAAAGCTCTTTCAGCTGTAAAGCTTTTCTATATATAATGAACTCTGAATTATGTCTATATTTGGATTTTTCTTTGTATATAATTAATTTCTTGGTTGTGAGTTTGTTGAAGGCTATTTTGCAGATTTGTTCTTCGAAGGTTTTCCTGATCTTGTTTGCTTGGTTTTCCTTTTTATTTTTATTGGATTCTTCTTTAAGTAGGGATTCCAATATTGTCTTGAACTTGTGAACTAAGTTCTCACAAAAGGTCTACCATTGTTCTGGAAATGTTCTCTTAATATCTATTCTTATTAATTGTTGTTTAGAAGACTTTATAGTATTACTTTATGTAAAGTGATTATTGTTATATAAAGTTATAGAAATCATGGTGTGGTCACTTCCTGTGACTTCTTTTATCTCTTCATTATCAAATCATAGTATTAAGTATCTTGATAAGCTTTGTGATATTCAGATATAGTCAATTCTACTGCTGCTTGTTGTGTCCCATCTTGTGGAAGTCTTGTTTTTTCCTTCCTATATAACTTGTGTATCTATAAACCCCCACTTATCAAGAAAATCAAACAGTGGGATTTCAAAATATCAAGAGGATTTGAATTTTGCTTTGGAAAATAAGGTTCTATCTTTCAATGGATTGTAAGCAGTATTAAAGTCTTCC